>WNLI01147345.1:0-15890 GCA_025802215.1 Wirenia argentea
TAATGCCAATAATTTGTGTTTTTATAATGTACTAGCTATGCACAACCGTTCTTGTTCATAATATGCATAATATTTGTGCACAAAATCCAAAATATTTTGTATTGGCACACAAATGAATAACCCAAACTAAATGTAGTTTTTGTCAGTGGGTGTTACAAAATAGTGCATATTTTGAAAAATAATCAAGATATTTCAATGGGACTACTTTTATCATGTAGCATAATGATATTATTAGTATATTAATACATAAAAAAAATTTGAAAAATTTCAAAATATTTTGACAATTATCAGTATCGTCTCACCTTAAGTCTTTTGGCATCGTGCGTGAAATCAGGATAACATGAGTGACTACTTACTATTCGAACTTGTCTTTTGTATGGAAGATCATTGGCCCTAAGTGATATTTTACTTAGTTCGTACAATAATTATAAAATGGTGAATGGTTCAGATTAGTTTAGTTGCAGTGTACAGTACTTTTCACTGTCTCTTGTCATTAACATTAGTATTTCAGTTGCAGTTTCACAGTCTTATTCACGTAAATTTTAATTTACATACAGTAGTAACAGTATATTCAGTTGCAAAATCGACGCTCAATCAGTGCCGGGTCCAGGGGGGTGCAGTTGGGGGCAGTTGTCCCTCCCAAACCAAAACCAATGTTTTGGCATCCCCCTTAAAGTGGCGCCCCGTCAGAGGCACTTCTTGTATAGAGGGGCGCCTCAAATATGGCCAATTATGGTTAAATTTTATGGAGGGGCGCCTCTAATATGGATAATTATGCTTAAATTGTATGGAGGGGCGCCTCAAACATTGATATAAGGTTAAATTTTATGGAGGGGCTACAGGTCTCTTACAGGGCGCCCCTCTCTTAGTCTTGGCGCCCCCTAGGCCAATTTTTTGGCGCCCCCAAAGTGACTGCCCCTCCCAAACCAAAATCCGGGATCCGGCACTGCGCTCAATCTGATTAAGACTGTGAAATAATTGAACTTTATCATATTTGAAACACTTAATGAACTATTTTACTATGACTATTTATCATGGATATTATGTACCTTGTATACAGCTTAGTAGTCAGCGCACGGCTTCATGGAGGCATCAAGACACAATTTAATAGCAGCTGTCATTGAAATCAGACGTGCGGAAGCTCAGCTTGCTTTGTGAGATGAGCTTTTGTGCTTCAGAACATCAGTAAAGAAATTAAAGTCATTTTTTTCAATTAATCAAATACCAATTAATCAAATATTAACTCTTTCACCAGTCGACTCCCAGAATGCTGTGACTTAATCCTTGAAATGGTTAAATACACATATGGTGTACATTATTACAGTATATTTGTTATTGGACTAGCTACCTATTTCTACTATTAAATAAAGCTGTTGAATAATAAATATGGATTGCCCATTTCAATGATGTATCGCTTTCTTCCAAAAGTAACTTCCACATCTTTAGTATAGGGAAAATAATCATGAAAAAGTTATAAATGTTTAATCGCATACAACAATAACACCACATGGCGGTTTCAGATGGCGCGCTTCCATCACGTAAAAGTTTAACCACATCACCTCCGCCTAGGCCACCTCGGAGACAATCCAGCGACGACGATACGCAAAAACGAATATCACGATCTAATACCGCACAAAAATCTACGACTCCTACTGACAGTCGATCATTCACTAGTAGTATTAGTAACAGACCAAAATCTAGCGTAAACAATGAACGACAAAAGTCCACTGATAGTGACGCACGCAAAGTTAGCTTAAGTAGCGAAACGTCCCCTAAACAAGCTACCACACCAACAGATCGCACGCAGAAAAGTAAAAGTCGGGAAACGTCCCCTAAACAGGGTACCACACCAACTTCACCTAAACATAGCTGTGCGTATATTCCAATAGACCACGGACACAACACACGCAAATCTAGCATTCCTAAATCTACGAGTAGGCTTAAAACTGTTGCAGAACGCACAAGTAGCGATGTCCCTAAAACTGGTAAAACGCCGTCTGATAAATCTAGAGATAGATATCAACGTAATAGCTCTGATAGGGGCACACGTGAAGCCGTTAAAATCCCCACAAAAACGACAACTAAATCTTCCAGTTCGATGAAAAATTCCACTGTAAAATCTATTCCGTCATCACAAAAACATTCCAGAACCAAACCTGACCGTAACTACGCAACTATTTTACATTCTGACACTACAACTAATGATGATGTAACTAAAACTAACACCACAAAAAATAACCCCACCACACTTACAGATAGTCAAGAAATAACAACAATAACCCCCACAAACACGCAAACAGAAAACCCCGCAAGCATCGACGACGACGTGTTTTTAAACTACTCAGAAATTCCCAACACCCGTTCACCGAGTATTAAAGACTCAATGGATGTATCCCGAGTGTCATGTGATCTCGTTGACATCGGATATTACGACGTTAACGACCTGTTTTGGTCGCCGGACGGCCCGCCGGACCCTGCACTTCCTACCTCGTACAAACGCAGCGATTCCGTCAGCTACGAAGATTTGCTTGTGTTTGACCTAAAAAATAGGTAATTCTTTTTTTTGTGGTCTGCAGTTCTCTCTCCCCTATCCTGCTTTTGTAACACTGCTTTGCTGCTACTTTCACTAGATAATTATCGGTAAATTTGGTAATACAACTGTGCTACATTTTCACTAGAAAAGCATTGTTAAATAATTGTAAATATTTTGATCTTGGATAGTATTACTGTGCTCAGTAATCATCAGTAATTAGCATAGATAAAAGCATGTACAAAATTCCTATTTGCTTCTATAGAGAATACGAGTCTAACTCTAAGCAGTAAAAGTATTGACTTAAAAAGTGAAAATAAATGATATCATAAGTTTACTCATCGTTTAGTATACAGTAATATTTCTGAGTGCTCACTGTAGACTAGTTTAATTGCTTTCATGTCTAGGCCTATAGTATACGCTTGGTTAACCTGCACCAGCACATAGGCAACTTAGGCGTTTCCCCTTGTGAATTGCACTTTTTTAATTTTCACAATTTTCTACAAATATCAACTGCAAAATAATAATTTAAATGTACACGATATTAATATAAGTACAAATGAATAAAATAATATAATTTATATTTAAATTAATATATTAAAATGCACGCAATATTTTGGAAATAATAAGATTTTTTCATCTGCATTCTTCATAAAATAGATTAGATTTAATTTAATTATTACTATTAGACATTTATAATGCGCATTCCTAGAGTTCACCATCAAATGATGTTTATATTCTTTAGTCTTTATCACTAACACTGGGTTGCTTACTGATTACAAGCTAACAGATGAACCTTGTTTTTTACCACCTATCTAAAAAAAATTACAACTCATATAAAAAATACAGCTTCACTCCTTGATTGTCCGCACTGTCATAAGCCATAATTATGTTTATGATATGTATAAAGATATACATCTTTGGAAATCAAGTAAAACCGCTATGATCAGAGTAGCTAGCTGATTACTGGCATTTTTTTTTTCTGTGAATAATTAAATGAATAGCGATTGATAAAAAAGGTTCAACTGTATCACCTCTGCTTTTAAGTGCAACGGTTACCGATACACTTTGTTTGTTTACCACCAACTTTAAGTTACTAAAATAGAAAATTACATAAAAACGGTGGTGGTGACTAAACAATGTTTATCGGTACCCCATCTCATCTGCTTTTAATCCAAACGCAAGCAAATCTTCATCGCTGAAACACACTAGCTCAAAATCTCCTGGGTGTCCGCTCTCACCTAACATCATTCATCCCACATAACATGGTGGCAACATGGTGCAATGACACTGTAGTTTTAGTTTACATTGGGGAAGTTTAGATCACGCGCTTAAAATCACCAATATACTTAAGAATAATTTCATATCTGTACTGCCTAAAGAGGCACAAATGGATGCTCGTATTTCTAGATTTGTAATTATGAATTGTATAAAACATTTAGGGTCGCGGTGGCCGAATGGTCTAAGGCGCTGGTACGTCGATAAACTGATCACGATCCTAGGCGACAGCCCTTCGTTCAATGTGCCGTCGATTTTTACCCAGAAATTAAAATTGGGTAGACTTTGCTTTGTGTACCAGCCGCGTGAGAATGTCTGAAAGTAACCTGCGACTTGTGTCCTGTCCAGGCGGTGCAGTGTGGCTTCGGCTGTATACATTGCATTGTTTCGCTTTACACTGTGAACCAGGATAAGCTCCGGATTCTATTAGCCACTTCGGAGGCTACGAAAGAGTTACTTTTATCAAACATTACCAGAAAGAATTGTAAATTATTATTCAACAAAGTCAAATTTACTTGGAATTATTTTGTTAGTCTCTTTTGACTACCACGTTCCTGATACTTTTGTTGACAATTAGCTGGCATCGTGATTTTTGCCACGAGAGTTTGCTCTAAGATATTGCACGATAAAAAAATTATTCCAAGTAAATTTGAATTTGTTGCATAATGTACAATGGTGTGTGGTAATGTTTGATTCAATTTGAAATTACGAATCTGTTTAGAAACATGATTATCCATCATTAGTAGTGTGGTACCAGTATGGGATTATTTATAAGCACCTTGGTGATTTTACGCATGTTGATCTTAACCTTCCTATTGCCTCATACATCACACATTAGCTGTGTTTCACATATAATACAACCATGGCCCAAACACATTGTAGTTGTAGTCTAAACTGCTTGTTACACCTCACTCCAGCTATATATATCAAAAACGACACAACTAGATTAGATGGTGGTTAATCACTGCTTGGTGCTGCTTTTTCACTCCTTACACCAGCTTTATATCTCAAATATATTTTATGAAGGTAGTTACATCATACTGTTACTAGGTAAATATAAAGTATTACCACTTCAGTTGTAATGATACGTCTTGTGGCAATGTATGGTCATAATATGGTACTTAAGAAACTTTATGGCAGATTTTTTGAGAGCGAAAGCTCAAAAAAGGCGTTCCGATTAACTGACTTGTTTAGTTTATATAAATTTGATTGAAAAATAATAGAATCACAATACATAATAATATTACAATATTTGTAATCAATTGCATTGGGGGAAGAGTAGGCATCCTACTCATACTGCCGAGTGTAATGTATATAATTTTATATGATCAACTGAATTGAACAATTGTTACCTCTAAACTAAATTTGGCCAGTTTTATTGGGTATCTTGGCGTTATATTTTTATCGAAGGTAATAGAATATTAAAGTTTCTCAAGTACCATATTATTGACTGTACTTGGGAACACATCTGTGCCACTTCAGTGGTAATGAATAATGATACATCATTTGGGAAGGTATGGTACTCATTTGTTGAATACACGAGATTTGATTGGTGAAGTGAAGTCACATGACCGTTGAACAAAAAATCCACTAGTCCTCATGCAAACTTTGTACGGTACTAAATTATTAAAATGCCTGATGTGGATTTCCTGAAACATGGGACACAGTGTGTATGTCGGATTTTGACACTGTTTTGACACTGTTCAGTGTTCATGAATCCTAGACAGTACCTCCAATTGGTATCAAGGTATCAATCAGAGAATGAACAGAGGCGCTTTTGTTGAACACAAAGGAGAGACTACAGTTACAGTTGTCACACGCATGGGACTGGGCCATCAGCAACATTTTTTGACGCCTCTCACATGACCCGCTATCGACTCCAAGCAGGTGAAATTCCAAGTTTCAAGTTTTCAAGTTTTTACTGATGTTTTCCCATCCATTATCATAGACATACAAAAGCACATTGACCAGCAGTTGATATTGGTCAATGAACCAGCCGAAGGGCAAGTGACGTAACCGAAATATCGTCTATAATAGTGAGTGTCCAGTATTTCCATTTATACAATACTCAGTCATAATGATATGAAGTGATTTGTGTCATGTCACTCATAATTTCTTCTGTACTATTTGACTGTAAACATGCTTTCTTTGTCATGCAGGACGGCGCATACCCAGGAGGTAGAGAGTGTCCACAATGTCTTCCGTGATGATGTGAGTACTGTACTATTAATGTAACCATATTTAGGGTTACTGTAAGTAAAGTACGGTAGATTAAATTCTCTATTTTGACTCAACCAAAATTTATTCACGCAAAAGGTGACACAGCCATTTTCTGTCTTTGTTGTTTGTTTGTTGTTTTTGTCAGGAAAACATACGTGGTCATCTACTATTATTTGGATAACTAATTCAATCACACATGTGACTGAGAAAAGTGGTCATTTCGTCTCAATTCATTGTCGGCGCGTGTAACTGATTGAAATGGCTTCCTTTCTGGTCCTTCGTTTTCTGTCATCTTCTCTTTCTAGTACCCGATTCCCGTCCCCCTTGATCACATGGTTCTCGTGCTTACGGGTCGTATGGTCAGCCATAGCGGATTTGTTGGTCTGGCTGATGTTTGCTACTGTGAGCATGTGTATGGCACGTTGTCATTGTTTTCCACTTTTTTCTTGAGTTCTATATGTAAGGACAGCTTCTACCAGTTTTACCTACGTAAGATTTGGCGCAGTTATTGATTTTACCTAATTGCTAATTAACACCATGGCACCAATCGATATCCCACTGCGCTATTAATACATCCCTCGCGAACGGTCCACAATCATTTACGCAAGAAAAATCGACACTTGCACAGGACAGCAACTGGGTACTTTCTTTTACTTAAGAAAATAAAGTGTTCCATCCCGTGGTAGGCTAATCCAACCCACTTTGAAAACTGCACTAGTAAGAAGATAAAGCATGCATGCATGCCAAAACCTTGTGTAAGTTTACATTTATCAACATTACCTTTAATTACTTTTCCACCACCCCAGGTGTGTGCTAGAGACTGTGAGTTGGCCCTCCATGAGACCAACGGCGACATTGCAGCAGCTGTCAAACTCATCAAACTCAAACTGATTCTGAGTCTGGGAATCGCCGAGGCTGAGCAGTGTAAACAGGCCTTGATTGCCTGTCGTTGGGACGTCGAACCGGCGGCTAATTATTTGTTGAATCATGCACGCGCTAGTCCTGAAACTGTCGCCGTTTGAGCGTTTTGTGTTTTGTCTCATAAATTGGAGTGCTTCGCTGAAAATCTTACTCAACTGGCCATAAATGTGTACGGTTATACGCCACAACTAAACCGCTATAATCACTTATGTTAAAACATGCCCTCGCTAGTCCTGAAACCGTGGATGGTTTGAGCGTTTTGTTTCGTAAATTGGAGTGCTTCACTGAAATTCTGGCTTTCTCTTGTCTCTCTGTGTAATTATGACCGCAGGTATGTGTCGTTGGGACATTGAACCAGCCGTTAATTATCTGCTTAACCACACACGTGCTAGTCCTGAAACTGTCGCCGTTTGAGCGTTCTGTGTTTTGTTTCATAAATTGGAGTCCTACGCTGAAATTCTGGCTGTAAATTTGTACCATTTTAGGCCGCAACTAAACCACAATTATCGGTTATGTTAAATCGTACCCACGCTAGTATGTAACTGTCGCGGTTTGAGCCTCGTCGTAAATTGAAGATGGTTGCTTCTGACTGTATGCGTCAATAGGGAGTAAATTCATACAGTCATAAATACATAACTGAACCATAATTATCCGTTAAATCACACCTATGCTAGTCCTCATACTGTCCATGTTTCATATTTTCATTTTGTAAATCGAAGGTACCTACATCGGTGATTTCTTTGTTTGGTTATATTGTGTGTAATAGTGCCGAGTTCTATACCAGGTTGTGGTCCTTAATTTTATTGGCATGGACGTCACGTCAAATTTAGAAGATCAGAGTAGTCATGTCTTTAACATTATGTCATTCTTGCTTAGTGAACACACTGGTGTATGATTTAACACAGAATTTATACAAAAATCACAATTTATATACAAATTACAAGGCATTGCAAATTTCTTGTGAACTTTGTTTGAACTTTTTTAAATTGTGAAATTGACACCATTTTCACTACAGTTACTACGTTACTATCAATACAGCAGTTCATATCATTTACATTAGACTATTGTCTTTAGTGCTCAATTCAATTATGACAATTATGTTAAAGTTTTTGTAAAAAAAAACCCCACAATTCCCGTTAAATCCTATACTTGTGTGAGTGTGTTTCAAACTTTCTCATTACTTCATTTTAACTTACTTTTTCATTTGTTTCCTTTGTGCCAAAACTGTTTTGTTTTCTGTTGATTGTCACTGGATCATTGTTTTTTGTTGTCATTTTGAACATTGATCATCTCATTAATCATTATGTGATCACCCATTAATCACTTTATGTCAATCAGTACAAAATTAAGTGCTTATAACAGTATTTTTTTTGCAAAATTATATTTATTTTTCATAAAACAAATTATTGAATTTATTTACAAATTAGAGGTGTACAGTAGTATACAATAACAAATATGCTGCTTTAACAAAGTGATATGCAAAAATAATTGCCTAAACAAATACAACGTTGTATATTATACTAAATGTATGGCTCTGTATCATTATACTGTGTATACTGACAATCACTGTATTGTGAATGTATTTTCTATCATAATAGTTCTGGAAAAACAATTTTGCAGTTACATTATTTCATATTATGACATCTTTTTTTCCGTACTTCTAGTATCATATAGCACGCTAGTGGATAACCTTTCGGAATTTTCGATAAGCGTGTTATAAAAACTAGAAGTTGTAAAATGAAAATATTCTACCTACCAAACCGATTTTTATTTAAGACAAACAGTCATAACATTTTCACCAGAAATTATGGATACTTTGAATTCAATAATTGCATATTTTGTCCGTTTATGTGTATGCAAAAATATGCATATCATGCTCAAACATGGAGTTGTGTTGTTACATATTATACCAATTACCAATTCAGACAAAAGTTCTTATCAGTCAATCATGTAAGAAAAATGTAAATTTGGTAAAGTATACGTTCACTACAATACTACAGTATATTACAATATATTGTCATAAATCTCTCTTACTTATACCTACAGCTGCAACTATATTACATGATTTTATACCTCATTAGAATGCAGTTAGAAACTGTGAAATATAAATGACTTTCATTTCTTTTGGTATCTTGAAATACTATGTGTTCTTATGAGCTAAATAAAATTTATGACTTCGTGGAAAAATCGTCATTATGGTGTAATTTAGCAGGATTCTTGTCATATCGCTACAATGATTGTGTCAGTTTAAAAAACACCAGTTTTTATTCCATATTTCTTTTACTGGAAGTAACACATTTTCAGGAATAAATCACATAAAAAAGTCTCATTATGACTATTATTGTGGTACACAATCAATCAAGTACTATAGCCTTTCAGTGATTTTGACAATATTATGTACCTAATTTATTATTTATGATTCCACATAATATACAAGTGGACATTATTGTTTGAAAGATAGTAATATAGCATTATATGAATGAAGCTTACTCCTTCCTTCAAGTAAAATTACACAATCACACACAACTATTAAAATGTTAATAATCATCCTCATGTTACGTGACCATCATTCGCCACAAATATGTGTAATAATATATACTGGTCAAAAAGGAAATGCGCCACCTATAAAGAATATAAAATTTAAAGTGGCGCATTTCTTTTTTTGATCAGTATAATGTAATAATATCCTGTGCATTAATAACTGTATAGATTTAATATAATAAATGTTGATTATCGCACACATTAATATATCATCATCATCATCATCATCAAAAATTATAATATGTACTGTAAATAAGCGAGTAATTATAAATATGTTGTTTACAAACTTGTGTCATCATATCTCAAAAATGCAGTGAATGTATAATATGTACATGATATGTTGCTATTGACGTTTTTTAATTGTTACTTTATACATGTATAAATTGTTGTCATAGTTGTAGTCATTTTGAAAGTTAATGTTTATTATTAGTGAGTTTTTCAATCCTGTTGTAAAAATGTAAATATATGATAACTGTAAGTTGTAAATAAACAATTATTATAATACCAAGATTGTATTATGTACAGCAATATGTGCTGTATACTACAATGTATATGTACATATTATATTTGTCATGTGTGTACTGTGCTGTAAATATGTATATATTACAATGTACTGTACAGTATATTGCATTGTATGGTACTAAGTAATGTATCAAATAGTAGCCTACTCTGTATATACACATTATAATTATATGTATAAATAGCTAAATAATCTAATACCAAAAAGTGTATATATGTGACATCGAATGTAATGCAAGCATGTTATGTGAAACTGTCAAACTTGTGATTTGCAAGCATATTTTGTGTACTGTCAAACGTTATATTTCTTTACTATACACGTATTCAGGCATCATAAAAAGGTATATACTATGGAAAAAAAACATTTTTTATCATTGGTAGCCCATGTATGAAATGTGTTTTTTGTTGCCTAGTACATCAGCATATTTTCTGTTATAAAATCATTGCCAGATATGCATGTAGTATCGGCACAAGTTTTTTCACGTGTGAAACAAGACTCAAAAAGAGGGTCCCCCAGATGTTTAGATAATTTTGGCTTTTTGGGCTTTTAGAGCGCGCAAGATGCGTGCGCGCAGCCGAAATAAGACTGTAAAAGGGGGATCTGGAAGGGTTTCCCCAGATATTAAACAAATTTGGACGTTTGGGCATTTTTTAAGGCCTTTAGAGTATATTTGTGCGCGCTACCAAATTTGTGCACACATTCATATATAAAAAATACAAGTGGGGAAAAATTAGCGGCGCCCCTGTCGAGTATGTTATCAAATAGTGACACATTTATTGCATTTGTGTTTATACTCGGACCCTAGATAGCCTACTGGATAGGCTGCTAAAATTTCTTATAATATGAAATAAAAACTAATCTCACCAAAGGTTTTAATAGAATTTTGGTCCCTTACGAATTAAAGATATTGCGAGTGTATGTCTCACGGTGATTTTGGAAATGTTATGGAAATTTTGCTGTATATTTTTTTATGATGCTTAGTTTACTGTTTTATATTATCTACTTACAGACTTTGTATATAGATAATTTATGTTGAAGTGTATATTCATTAAAAATATTGTAGGTTTTTTTATTTTTTAAAGGAAATTGGTATACAGTAATTTAATTTCAAACGACCAAATGTATGAAATATATATTGTAGGTTGGTTACAATGTTGCATTTTTCATTTGGGAGATATTTACAATGCAAGTGTAAATAATTATTACAAAATCTAATAAAGGGGATTTTAATTTGGTCAAATTAAATACTGTAATATTTTGGGAAATTGTATATTTACATGTTTTACTCTTTATCTTAAAAACAAGTGCGTACTTTACTTTCTTACAGTAAAATTTGGTATTACAAATAGGTGTGTGCAATATATTTAGATATATTTTGTCCTATTGTTTTCATTTTGCTTTCGTAATTTTTTATACAGCTCTTCACAACCATTTTTCAATTTACTGTAATCTTTTATACAAATTAATCATCTTTTTCATATCAATTTAAAGAATGTAACATTTTAGTTTTTAAATGATTTACTTTTTTCAAATTTCCGCCTTATTTACTAATAACTAAAATCATTATATCTGTCTCATTAAAAATGACATAATTATTCATTTTTGTTCTTGTCTCTTTAAGAATGGTTTGTTTGGCATTAACATAAATTATTACTATTTTACTGTTTAAATTATAAGTTGAAAAAAATTGTTTAATGTTAAAATTGTATACACTGTACTATAGAAACGCATTCTTGTAATTACACAGGTTATATCCCATCCATATTTATATTCAAAATGAAAAAGTCTAATTTAGTAATATGAGACCATGCAATTATTGATAGCTTCTGCTTACAGTATTTCAGCTATGCTTTACATTTAAAGGAAAACATTAAATATTTTCAATATTATATAAAGATGATACTAGAATGAGCAAATGTATGTAGAACTATTTATTTGGAAACATGGTTGTGATCTAAACTATACTTAAATAACATTGTTATGTTCAATGTCGAATTATCAATATAAAGATGGTCAAGGGTTAACTTATTTTTGTTTCAGCCTTTCAACATTTAAGTTATGCGAAATAGAATCTCGAAAAAAGAAAAGAGTAGAATATAACCTGTAACAGTATTCACAATAATTATAACACTGTGTATACGCAAAAGTAATTGTAAACGTTAGATTACTGTATAACTAAATGTAAATGACGATTTTTGCCATTTAAATATATAATTCTCGTAATGTCGTATGTATCCCAGATACAAAATTGAAAATAATCTTGGTTAATTTATTAATGAAACAGTGCATTGCAATGTAATCGTAATCTGCTACAGTTCATCTATGACATAGTCACAAATGTGTGAATGGTGAAATCAGTAATTCGTGTATTATTATTAGTTTTGTTTGTATGTATGTTAAAATTATATACAAACCAATAAACGACATTAATGTAACATAAAACATATCTTATTTGTTAGTGTATTACTGTAGTATAGTTATACAACAGTTATTATGTTGTACAATGTGCATTTGTGTACTCTGGTAATTATTCGTTCCAGAAAACGCAATATTTCACTACTAATGACATCGTGGCAATGTTGTACAGTAGAGTCGGTTGGGCTCTCAGTCAGTCACAGTAAGCATGTCGGTCAGTCAAGTCAGTTCAGTCAAGTCAAGTCAGTCCAGTCTAGTCAAGTCAAGTCAGTCCAGTCAGTCAAGTCAGTCCAGTCAAGTCAAGTCAGTCCTGTCCAGTTAAGTCAGTCCAGTCAAGTCAGTCCAGTCAAGTCAGTCCAGTCAGTCCAGTCAGTCAAGTCAAGTCAGTCCTGTCCAGTTAAGTCAGTCCAGTCAAGTCAGTCCAGTCAAGTCAAGTCAAGTCAGTCAAGTCAAGTCCGTCAAGTTAAGTCAGTCCAGTCAAGTCAGTCCAGTCAAGTCAAGTCAGTCAAGTCAAGTCAGTCAAGTTAAGTCAGTCCAGTCAAGTCAAGTCCAGTCAGTCAAGTCAAGTCAGTCCAGTCAAGTAAGTCCAGTCAAGTCAGTTCAGTTCAGTCAATCCAGTCAGTCAAGTCAAGTCAGTCCAGTCAAGTCAGTCCAGTCAAGTCAGTCAAGTCATCCAGTCATGTCAGTCAAGTCAAGTCAGTCAAGTCAAGTCAGTCCAGTCAAGTCAGTCCAGTCAAGTCAGTCCAGTCAAGCCAGTCCAGTCAAGTCAGTTCAGTCAAGTCAGTTCAGTCAATTCAGTCCAGTCAAGTCAGTCCAGTCAAGTAAGTCCAGTCAAGTCAGTTCAGTCAATTCAGTCCAGTCAAGTCAGTCCAGTCAAGTCAGTCAGTCAGTCAAGTCAAGTCAGTCCTGTCAAGTCAGTCCTGTCAAGTCAGTCCAGTCAAGTCAGTTCAGTCAAGTTAGTTCAGTCAAGTCAGTTCAGTCAAGTCAGTCCAGTTAGTCAGTGGTAGACTAGCTGTGTGGCAACTTATATAATCAGTCAGTTAGCCATGCAGTCTAATAGTTCTATAGTCAGTCATTATGTATTCAGTCGTGCAGGGCCAAGCAATCAATTATAACCATGCATTCAGCTGACCACACTTGTACAAATCAGTTGATTATGGCGGCAGCGAGTCCGTGGATAAGTCAATCAACCAGTCAATCAATCAATCGTATAGTCGCCAGTCGAGAATTATGAAGTCAGTTATGAAGTCATTAAAAATCAATCATCAGTTTGGTCTTCAGTCACAACATAACTACTGTAAGCAATGAAAATCACCATTGAATGTGGGTCCATAACCTATTCATATCACGGATGACATACCTAGGCAGTATATAGGCTACGTCGGTTTTACACGAGTTATTCTTTACATTGTGATGAAAGCACACACAAAATTCATAAATATTTACTCAACCATGTCACCCGAGTCATCTTAGCCCAAGTATCCTTTATGCAAATATTTTGCCGTATACATGACTTTGTATAATGCAGTATAATGATTACACCGTAGGCTACATTAATTATATATATTGGGCATGTGGCCTACGATGTCATAAATTCTTTATTTCTTGTTTAGGATATAACATAAAACGTGCCATAAGCTACCCTGGTCATATGATATCGTATTAATAAGCGTTATACATAATAAGCAACATGCATTAAAATAATAATAGCCTAAGCATTAAACTCGGATTTAATTTAGTATTAACTTAGTATTCTAAGCAAAGTAACGATATTAGAGCATTATAGTCTTCAGAAAATATGTTGTTTATTGGTAGATCACTAGACAAGACAGGCATACTCAATCAAGTAAACTGCCATCATCGATGATGCTACAATCTAGATTCTAGTACACTATTTTGCTGGTATTTTTAGTTTGCTGATTTCCAATGTTCCAAGATCTGTTGTGGAAAGCAAGACGGTGTTCTGCTAGCAACACACTGTAGCCTGTATTGTAGATTTATGTTAGTAGGTATACAGTAGTATGATAGTGGTATTATACTTATAGAATAGTCGAAGAGTTTTAGATATAGGTATAGAACATCTTGACATTTACATTGTTTTGAACCGAATAACTGACTAACTTACTGTTGGTTTCTATAATTTCTTATTTTTACCCCGTACACTATAGCATATGCTAATATTACAGTCATAGTCTAGTATGATAGATGGTAAATTGTTAATTTGAGCAACAAATAAAGGTCTAACGGAAGACCATCGGATACCTACAACCGACCAAACGAATCGGATAGGATAGCTGTCCACTAAAGACCAACGGATAGGAAAGACGAACGAATACCAAAGAACACTAAAACCAAAGGATAAAAACGACCAACGGATAGTTAAGATATATAATATCCGTATAGAAAAGACCATCGAATAGCCAAAGAATCCGTACAAACGACCTATATAGGATAATTTGATAGCCTAGACTACTAAAGACCATAGGATACAAAGGAGTAAAGACCAACGAATAGTCTACCAAAGGATATTAGGCTATATATACGAAAACCCAAAGGATACGAAAGTGAAAAGCTCACCCCTGAAGGATTAGAGTCTCATTCCTCAACCAAAACCAAAATGGCATCTGACGACTCAGTTGTGATACCTCTTCGCAAAATGGACACGGGTCAACCTTGGGGGTTCAAGGTGGACGGTGGGGCAGACGTGGGGAAGCCCTTATACATCGTACAGGTAATGACAGCATTATATACCTTAGTTATTAGACTGAGCAGGATTGTTGCGTGTGAGATCTTCCAGTTGGATCGGAGATCAATCTTGCACTACTTCATCCCAACCTCAACCCTCTAGGCGTTGCCACCACCCTTGATGAGTTCATATGTGATTCCGCGTGGTTCCGGTGCTCAGTTGTTCTTTGTTTTGTTTCTTGGTGGCTGCTTACATTATTTCATCGGCTGTGGGATGGTGGGTATCGATGGATCCATGGGTCAGGCATGACGCTCTTGGCTTCAGCTTGAAGGTCGAGGTCCAGGGGATGCATGGGTGGGGGTTGTTGAACTGGTTGTTGAAGTGTTCTTTACAATGCAATGGTTGCAATATCCGACTTGTTGTTTATACAATCATGTGGACTGGGAATCATCTTTGGCCAGGCAAGACGACCGGTGAGCTTGTGTAGACCCCAGACCTATGTTTCGAGTGATTGTTCGGCCTCATGGCTTGTTCGTGCGTCGTTGACATTGTCGCTATGTCGGTTGACGATGAGTTAGTGGGTCATGCCTTTGTGTCCGTTCAGGCGAGCATTGCGATGGTAGGCTCTACTATATAGCCGTCGTCGGTCGTTTGAAATCAAGGTAGATTTGTTACGAATTGCCAACATTATACTGTTATACCGGGAGGTCAACATTGTGCAGCCAGCGAACTGTGGCATCATCTAGTTCGATTAGTCCCTGAGTGCCGTTGGGAGACTT
>WNLI01147456.1:0-15881 GCA_025802215.1 Wirenia argentea
CATACCAATTATAGAACGCCCTCTTTGATTGGATAAAATCCAGTCACATGATATGTATTATTATTGTGTGTATGCCTACTCAAACCGGTTTGAACCGACTTAGCATGCAGAAAAAATCGTGTGTAGCCCGCTCAGCGAAACCACCAATAAAATTACGCATAACAAATCATGGAACCTTTTCATTGGCTAGTGCGTGTTTCTGACATTTAAATACGTTCATTTTGACGCGACGAGAGTGGCTTGTTTGGTGCAGTGGATCTTTGCTCCGACTGCAGTGCAGAGGGTAGCGAGTTCGAATCCCGGGATGTCCATTTTTTCCCCTTTTTTAATGTATTGTTTGCGTCTAAAATTGGAATGAAATGAAAGTAATCCCGGGATGTCAATTTTTTTTCTTTTTTTAAATTAAAGGTTTGAAAAAATCACTGATCTGACCTCAAGGTGATATATCACCTCTCGGTCAGATCAGTGACCCTACATGCACTACTGTGTATTGCCCTCGCGAGCAGTAACTATTACTATAATAGATAGCACACTGTGTTGAATAAATAGAGAGTATTACTCGGTTGAATCGACCTCGATAAACATATCACGTCTAATAGTTAGATATATTATTACCAGAGTCAGAAGAGACTTGAGATGGTTCGAGATATTGAATCAACCGAGTCAAAACCTATAGATAACATATAGAATACTTAAAGGGGCACCCCAGGCAAATAGTATCTTTTGAGGGATGATAGGGATGGTATTGAAGGTCAAATTAAGCCTACATGCTAAGACACTACCTCTAGTACTGTATGTAGTTGGACTACCCCTGGTTAAGGAGAGCATCTCCCACTAAGAAAAGCATCTCAGCGTTAGTCCAACCAGAGGTAGTCCAACTACATACTAGGGGTATGGTTAAGATACTGTCTTAGTATGTAGGCTTAATTTGACCTTCAATACCATCCCTGTCATCCCCCAAAAGATACTATTTGCCTAGAGTATAGCTTTAATATTGTAGGGGGTAAGTCCATCCAAGTAAGTACATATTACTTTCCAACAAATAAGAATAGGCGATCTTGTAAGGCCTTGCTGATTTGCAATAGCGACATCTTTCGACTAAACCACAGTGATATATTGTAAGCTGACATTTGATGGATAGGGAGATTCCAAAGTGCAAAAATCAGACTTTTTATGTTGTGGTAACATGTCTTGTGTGACAAATCGGGTAATGGGGTAAATGTTACACGGATAATGATTAATGACACGGCAATCTCCATGTCAAGGAGTGAATGATCATGTGTGTCAAGTCCAAAATTCCGAATATACATACACATTCTTTCTGTGTGTTCCCTGGGCAAGAACACACAGTATAGGTCTATTTCATAACCTGTCCCGAGACCATGACGTTACGAATCCTGTAAAATTGGTATTAATTGTGTGTCATATGTGTATAGTTTCTGAAGTTGGAAGTTCTAAAGGGGCCAAGGGCTTGTTTGTTGTTTGCTGCTTAGGTCACGCCGTCGCTTGTGCCATGATGCTATTTAACCGCCATCTGGTGGATCGTGAGATCCAAAAATGCAGGATATTGATATCGTACTTATTATCATATAATGGACAATTGGGCATCCTTATGTCTACAAATTGTGATTTGTTATGTGATAATGATAGCACACAGCAAATTCCTGTCCTATTCTATAAGCCGATGACAATGCTTGCTGGATGGCAATCATTAATAATAATAATAATATTGTACATTTATATTATGACGCCTTATAACTAGAGAAAAATCACTAAGGCGCCTATTAGTTACAAACATATTGCAATAATTAGGATAAAAATTTAGGCAATGATTGTAAAATAATTTAAATAACACACAGTTAAAAATATACAACAATGAACACAATGCAATAGAGTAGTTAAAAACAATAAGATGCTATGTATATGTGGAATGATGGATGTATGTACGGTGATTATGATAGGTGGAGATTAGTGTTGAATGCCTGATGAAAGAGATAGGTTTTGAGGTGCGACTTAAAAGTGGCAAATGAACTCATGTTTTGTATGGCAGCGGGTAGAGTATTCCAGAGTGTCGGGGCAGCCTTGATGAAAGCTCTGTCTCCCATAGTGACCAGTTTTGTGCGAGGTGACACCAATGTGAGTTTGTTTGCAGATCTTGCTGAGGCTCGAGTTGGGGTGTAGACGGTGATCAGGTCTACGGTGATCAAGATTGTGCAGAGCCTTGAATGTCATCAGCGTTATTTTGAAATGGATGCGCTGCTTGACTGAGAGCCAGTGGGTGTGATGTGATCGGATCGAGGTACTTTGCAGACCAGTCTGGTGGCGGAGTTTTGTGCCCGCTGTAATTTGTTGAGTAGATGGATGGGAATGCTGTAAAAAAGTGCGTTGCAGTTGTCGAGCCTCGATGTCACGTGTGCGTAGACGATGATTTCAGTTGTCTTGTCCAGATATGATCTGATTTTGAGATGGTCAGTATCTGAAAGTACGATGATTTCACAATTTGATTGACATGTGAGTCCATGGACAATGATGTGTCGAACATGGCACCGAGGTTGCGAACAGGTGAGGTGGTGGGTGTGATCTGTTGGTTGCCGGTGGTCACTGAGATGGGCGGTAGTTTTGCCGACTGAAGTAATCCCGCCCTTGTCCGGTGGTTTTCTCTGGGTACTCCAGTTTCTGCACCAACTCACATTCGGCCACTTTAGACTAACTGTTCATAGCTTATTGTGCCGTTAACTAGATGTTGCTGTCGATCTATAGTCCGTGCAGTTATATGTCTCACTCTCTGAGTGACCACAGTCAGTCCAATCACTAAAACGCCGGACATTATTATTATAACAAATATGGCATTTTCAGGTTGAGAACAGTCTAACCGTACCACTCGAGATACACTGCAAGACCGATGACGTCAAGAAATACATATCACACGATTTAGAGGACATGAATTCCGACAGCAAGTTTTACCTTTTGTCGAAACTTGAAGCGGGAGAAAAATACTCTGTACCGTTGTTGTTGGCCTATCATTGCCAACTGTTTGTGACACTTAAAGATCAGGGGTGAGCTTTACAGATAGCCTACTAATTAAATATATCATTCATGCGACGATTAATCATGCATATAATTCGCCGATTGTCAATTAGCTAATCAGTACACACAATTTTTCTTGTGCAATGTGAATAAGTTTTAAAACATGCAGATAAATAATTTTAAACAAAACTTTCTGCAAACAACGTTCATTTGCGATACTGTACCTACTTCAATACTGTAGTAATGGCGTTTCTAAAGTTGACGAAACGAAGTCTTGAAGTCTTGAAAGTGTTTTCTCCATATGATCCGTTTGGGATATACTTGAAGATGAAATCTAAAAACAAAAAGTGCATACGAACATGCCTGGTATCCTAAATAATCCTCCTCCACCCACCTGCTACTCTTACCAATGTCATCATCTTGGTAATTTAACAGCTAGATATTTTTAATGTTTTTGTGGGTTTGTGGAAATAAATAACCTATAAGCAAAATGAAGAACCACTCAACAAAATACCAGTAGTGTAACAAAGTTACTTCATTTAAATGAAAATTGAGCGTATTGGTATCGTCATACATCTAGGCTATTTGAAATGATTTCTGATTTTACAGTGATATTTTATCCTAGTATTCTACTGAAAAAACTTTTTTACCTAAATCGCATTTTATGCCATTATTAAAAAAAAACTAATATGATATTTCAGTTGTGAGTCGTACAACCCGATCTGGTGGCAAGACTTGGTCACAGCAAAAGAACGAAGTAAACAAATACTTTGTTCTTCACCTCAAGATAGCAAATTCTACATCAAGGTTGGTACAAAATCACAATTGGAATTTTTTTTTACTACCAAACATTTACATAGAATAAATTATGTACGAAACTGACTAATTCCATTAGGTTCTAGTCGAGTGAGGATGCCTATCCAGATTAGACGTCTTAGCTTACTTGTTTCACTGCATGGCTTTTGTTTTGTTTCTATGTACTGGTTTTAATTTGAGATTTTTTGTGGCCATTTGATGTTTATTGCTCGCCTTAGTTGTCTGTCTTACACGTCTGTCTTACACAACTTTGACTATATACAATTATACAATAGCTAGAACAGTTAATATTAACCATATTTATTCCAAATTTTATAGGCTGTGTTAGAAGACGGTCAAAACCTACGACCTTCCCAGACTGGCAAAATCCATCCCCTACTACACGATCGTCCTGCGGCCACCAGCTAGCTTACAAATCTTGGACTACATACAATAGCTAGAGCAGTCAATTTAACACTTTCCCCCACGATAACATTTGACGGCTCCTCCCATTTCCATGATGACGCCGTTTTTACAATATAAAAAGTGTCAACATGTGGAACCATAGCAAATGTGCATGAGGGAAAGACGTAACCAAATTTATTTCCAATATCACATGCTGCATTAGAAGACGGTCAGATCTTACGCCCTTCGCAGAACGTGGAAAAATCCATCCCCTATTACACGATTGTCCTGCGACCTCCAGCTGTCTTACACAACTATGACTATATAGTACAATACGTAGCTAGAACAGTTCATTTAACTTCACGTATTTCCAATTTCTCCAGGCTGCGTTAGAAGACGGACAGAACCTACGACCTTGCCAAACCGTGGCAAAATCCATCCCCTACTACACAATTGTCCTGCGCCCTCCAGCTGTCTTACACAATTACCTCCCGTACGATCTACAATTCTCTTTAGAGGTGAGCTAATTTGATATAGGTTTGTGAAACTTACAAATAAAGAATCTCACCATATTAATACTCCTTTTAGCCTAGTTTTTGGCCTGCCACCGGACATCAGGCACACTTTATTTTTTCGTTTAAAATAATCTGGCAAGAGCCAGTTTCATGCCAGACTGACCCAGTCCTCGAGGTGGCCCACATTGGCTCGGCACAGGATGGTACACTTAATTTTCTGGTGTAAAGAAACATGGGCCACCATGCTGGTACCTGTTTATCTCGTGTAAAAGAATGTGGACCATTTTTTCTTGGGCTATTTCGGCAATAGTTATACATCTTTTTAAAAAAGTCTAAATTATATACCGCATTTTCATATGTACCAAAATTAATGTTGGTCTTACATCATAGCCATGTGAGGGATGACATGAGCGAGGCATCAAACATAGGCTACAGCAAGCTAGCCCTTTACAATATATAATTAAAAAAATGTATGCATGGCTTTACTTCCCAAGACATACGGTTTATACATATGTTTGATTATTTTTTCAGTCTTGGTAAACTGATGCTTCGTAATCTTCGTAATGGTTACAATGTGCAAAGTCCTAAGACACTCTAGCACATGCTAGTGAAACGTGTTCTCATCCACAACACCAAATAAGCAGAAGGAAAAATGCCAACGACCCTGGGATTACTAATTCAATGCCTAACCAAATGAGCTATGTCGCCATGAGTCTCAATTTGTGTCTGTACGTGTTCACTGTTCAGAGAGTGCAAACACAGTATACACCTGTGTAAATTACACACATTTTTATATCCTTGGGCTATGAATTATGAATTGTATATATTTGTTTACAGAGTTCAGACACAGTGTACCCTCTAAATCACGGAGACCACACACCACTCTATCGTATTGATGTTCAATCTAGTCATAAACTCAAGCTGCATGTAAGTTGTTAATGCTCGACTCTAATGTAGTAGAATTTATGTAGGTATGCATAGATCCTTTTCGTGATCATATTATACAGTATTGTTTTGTCAAATGTTTCTCTTGATCAAGATTTGCTGCCACAATAATACAATGGCAATATACTGTACACTTATTTAAATGATGACGTGTATGCATCAAGTCATTAACCAAAATAATTTTTTTAATTGAGAACATTTTTTTCTCATAATTAAATTTTGTGTTTACATTAGTGCTACGATGAGGAACGTATACATAGCGTCCTAGACGGGTCCTGAACTGGATACATGTGAGATCTATTGAGCAGGCAGTGAGAAGAGCCCCGATCGGGCCACTTGACTGTGACTTATGAGAGCTATTACCACTCACAGATTAATGATGATGATTCACATTAGATTTGATCAAATTCTTTAAATTTGTACGCTTACATAAGGCTATCCTAAATTAAACTCTCAGATCCCTAGGAACAATTCTCTGTCAACTAATTTGATTGTAGGTAATTAGTAAATTCAAATCACTTTAAAAATGATTTCAATATTAATTTTACTTTTGTCTAATAAAATTTTATCTCTACACAGCTGCTGGACTACCTAGGAACTGACTGGAGCGGGACCCTGGATGCCTCGTATGATATGGATGAGTTCAAAGCAATCACCATGGATACAGAAGCTGACCCAGATACCAACATGGCCTACAAACATCTCAGTCTGAGTGTGCACGCTGATGCGAAGCAATCGCTCGAGCTACATGTGTACTCGCCGTACTGGGTGGTGAACAAGACTGAGATTCCTATCAGACTTAGGGTAAGTGTAAAGATGTACTATCAATATTGTACATCGTACGTAATACCATACTACAGGGTGATCATACAGTCTGAACTCATTGAAATGAGCATTCCCATGGCAACGGATGTAAACAACGTGGGTTCATAATTATTACAAACCAATAATCTTATTAGACTTACATATACTGGGACGGTTTCTTTCGCGAATCCAGATTGGCGAAATAGTTCAAATAAGCTTATAATCTCAACTCCATGTCACCCTGAAAAATATTTTGACATATTGCATGTATATGGTTTAAGTTTATGATATGGGTCTACGAAATATATAAAAGAATGGTGTCATTATAACGGATATCCAACATGGGCGCCAACATTTTAGTCTTGTGGTAAGTTTGTTTAAAAATGCATATCTTTTTCACTGCTTATACAAAATTAAAAAAATATAGACAGCAATCAATTGTGCATCTGAAAACTGGGTAGGTATAACGTGATTCCACTGGCTTCTCGGGCAGCGGGTCGTTTTCTTTGGATACCCATAAAATATGTAAAGGCGAAGGAGTGTGCTATGAAAGTTAGTGTTTGGAGATCCCAGTGCTGCATCTGGTACAGGTCTGACATAAGTGCTGGTGTATCCCTACTTGACCAATACAGCAAGTTTGCCACCACGAACCCAACCAGACACATCAGAATTAATTTGAATTGAATGGTACAGTTGATGGTTTCAGAATTGACTGGCGTGTGGCCTGCGCAATGAGATGTAAAAACCTATCCCTCCCATAAGTAACTATTCGGTAACAATGAACTACCTTTTGAACTACCTTTTGACTTGAGACTGCCAGGCATTACACCTCTTTTCCCCTCCATCTTTTCGAGTAAATTCTTTTCGCGCATCCTCAGGTTAACCATTCTGATATAATACTTTGTATGCTTCATTTGCAGTGGTAAACCTACGATTGACCTCAATACCTCGGGTACCTCATTCCTATTCTCATATACTGTAGTGAGTGGTATGTTCCATTTTCAGGGGTCGACGTCAGACAACGTGTTTGACCTCCCAGCCTCAGGTAGTCCACTCCTATTCAGATACAAACGAAGCAAAAGGAAAAAGGTACGATTTAGGTAATACAGTATTACATGTTCAATTGTTCATTTTGATTTAGTTTTAAAGCCAACATAGTCTTCTCCCATACAGAAAATATAGGTTAAGAACTTAAGATAGCAAACAACCTACCTTTTTGTGCATGCTTTCGTCTGTCGATACTATTACAACGTCTTGTCAAGCATTGACAACTGGCTGTGATAGGATAACTCAAGTTGTTGATAATTGTGTTCATATAAATGGCTTCTATACGGTGGTTAGTCAATTTTCTTGGGCAAGGAACTTACTCATACTTCCCTTCACTAGTTCAGTAGGTGGCTAAATTGATCATCTTGGGATTTTCGTAGGAATTCTGCTGATTTCTAGTTGTTATTGAGTCATGGAAGATGGAAATATCCTGCCCATTTCCAGTGGTTTATCCAGGTTCTTCGGTTTCCCCACTGTGATAACATCACTTTCGCTCACTTTACATCTGTATGTGTTGGACATAGGTTGCAGTGTTAGCCATGGGCAGCCCCATTGGGACAACACTCCCTTGAAATGAGTCGCACTTACACATGTATGTCACACTAGGATGTGGTCGTATTCCATTGACGAATAAAATGCTCTGCTATTATTACTACAGTCAAATAAGATATCACTACTGAAAGTCAACTAGACTGTCTAAGGCTATCACGAGTATCATAAGAGATGTATTCTTATCAGTGAACAATTTTTTTTTTTTTTTTCAGTCCAAACTGCGAGTTTTCGAGTCACGGTGGTCACACTCATTTTCCATGGATACAGTTGGGACATCAGGAGTCGTTATGTGCCATGATAAAGAACGAAACAGAAAATATCAGGTGTGTGAAATATAATATATAATAGTCCTGCAGATGCCAAATATTATCATTTCTAAATATTCATAAATGTAGGCTTATGGTAGAAAAAATTCAAATCTTGCTTATGAATTTAATAAAATAATTTTGTTTCAATAGTAGACATCATACCTCCTCGGATCTGTCATGGGGTGCAACCATAATATCCGCATCAACTAAGTGTAGGTTGTTTGCTGCTGCTGTGATCCCCATTCTATATTGCTGCTTGTCATTTTCAAACAGCATACTGGGTAAGCTTAATTTGTTCCATAATCTATAATCTATACTAACAGGTTTATGCGGTTTATGATAACGATAAGATATTTTCTAGCAAAATATTTTACTTTTCAGTTCATGCTCCAGATTCAACTCTCCAAACTGCAATTGACGAAAATTGTCATGATAACGCCGTACTTCCTGGTTGTGAACCAATCAGCTCATAGCTTGAGGTATATGGAGGAGAATGAAAACGCTGATCTTTGGTACGATCTCGAGTCAAACAAGGTACGTCCACTGTCGTCCAGTCTTAAAATGTGGCATATGTTGGGTGTGTACAGTATATACACTTACATTTACGTGATGACAGATTGCTGTAAAAACTTTTATAACATTGCATGGTATACTTACAACGACAGTATGAGTTTTGTGCATTTCCAAAGTGACGGCACAATTTACGTTGAGTAATGCCAGTTTATGAATGAACTTATGAATGACATAGAAATCTGGTTTCAACAAGAAATTATGAAATGTTCAATAACCTACTGTATGTAGGCTATATTAAAAATGGGTGGTGTATCGTCATGCTTTTTCCAAGATTGTTTTACATAGTTGCTTTCAAATTTTGCGGTGTTCTGAGAGCTAGACTATAGGGGTGTAAATGTGATATTGGCCCTTCAGCTATTGCAAACACATCACCAGTTAGTTTAAAGAAATATTGAGCTATGAAACGTCAGTATTTTGATTGGAAATTGACCATACCTACGAGTATATAAAGTATGCTTGTATTTTTGAATGAAGTTCCAGTGCACACCGTTTTGGCCGCTGACCGAATCATTCACGATGTACAGTACATCAAGTGTGAGAGCAGTTCTGTTTGCTTGGTCGTCTATTTTGTCGCTTGGTTGTCAATTTTTGTGATGCTACATATGTACGATATGCCATACAGTAGATGTTGTTAGTGTTCCCCTGGTATGAAATAACTTCATTTACCAATGGCTCTCATATATCTACAGGTATCTGTCAAATCAGATGTCGATCCATAAAACATAATTTCAATTGGTGGTATGTGATGCCATATTTGTGATCTTGTGTGACTGTAGTAGGGACAATCTGTTAGCAAGTGCGCTACTGATTCTGGCTTTCCAGTTCACAACTGGAGTTCTGGGTACATCTGATACGTTGAAGGTGGGCATGGTCAGTCCTTAATTGAAAAATTGTTGTCCGTTTTGTCTTCCAGTGCACACCATTTTGGCCGCTGACCGAATCGTTCAAGATGTACATCAAGTATGAGACAAGTTCTGTTTGCTCCCAACATTTTTCTATCACCAAGCCTCACAACACAATACTCAGGATGGAATATGGGGTTAGTTACATATAAATACTTTCTTTCTGGGTATCTTTTGACATCCAGTTTACTGACCACAGTGTATAAATTATATCCGCTGCACAATTTCACTCATAAGTGTCTGTGATCGTGGATAATTAATATCGGGCAAGATCTAATTGCACTATGAATTATTATACAGTATATGCACATAATAATTAGCCAGTATAAATATTAAATATTATAAATTTAATTGGGTACCATGATTGTGATTATCTACTGACTTCACTCTGAGTTCATGACTCCAGTGTGCGCTCATGGTGTAGTGGTCAGCACACCGGACACTTCGGCTCCGAGTTCGCGCCTAGGCTGCAGCCATTCAACAGGCCTTTTCCCAGGCTTTCAGATCCGCATTTGCGACATTCCCCTGCATGGCAACATGAACTCTGACTCGGATTCTGAAAGTAGGTTCACTCTTGTATCTTAGATATTGCTAGCTAAGGAAGGATATCCATTAGGAATAGGAAAAATATGCATGTGACAAGAGTTGTGGCATTGAAATTCGCATTACTATTGAGGTTATGTCTTGAAGACTGTCATATGCATATCATGTGACACTGTGACCTTCACCTTATACAATTGTATCTTTTATACTACGATAATTGAAGCTCTCTTTCTCCAAGAACTTGATAAGTTGTTATCACACCGTTACTTGACATCTACTGAAATGATCATTCTGGGTGATGTTAACCTTTACCTAAATGTGCAAAACACTAACACGAAACAGTTTAATGCAATGTTGGGAGTCTTACTCACTACAACAAGTCATCAATGTACCAACTCAGAGGAGGGGTAACACACTTGATTGCCTCGCCTACAGTACGTCTCTACCAGTTATGGACTGGAATGTTCTACAGATGTCAGTTTCAGACCATTACTTGATTAAAGCTCATCTAACTAAAACTCATGACACTGTAAATACACAACCAGAAGTCAAATACATTCGTAAGGTAAAAGATATCAATTATACAGACTTTGCGAATGACCTACAGACTGACATTAATGATTTTATCACAGAAAACAGTGAAGACATTCCACCAGTGAATGATATACTACATACTGTGTTAGACAAACATGCACCGTTATCTAAGATCAAACCCAAATGTGTATGGAGAGAGCCCTGGTTCTGTGGGGAGGTAGCGGAGGCTCGACGCCAGAGACGCGTAAGGCTGAGTATCTTTATCGTAAACATCGAACCGATGTCCTTAAGGAAAAATTCAAGTCTGCTACTAAAAATGAAAAAAAAAAGTCATCCTCAAAATTACAGAAAAATTGTACCAGATAAAAAATTATAAAGACGCCACTCAAAGACAATTATTCAAAGTTGTTAAATCGCTCACTACGTCTACACTGGCATTATTACAGAAACTAGCTACCTACCAATTTTCCAGCTGAGGTTCTCCCAGATAGGATAGCTGATTATTTTGAAAGTAAGATCTCAAAAATCAGAAATAATCGTGAAGATTGTACCATAAACAATGATGTAATTCTTCCCAATATTGATATTGATGCAAGCGATATACATAACACCACTCGACACCTTAGACATCACAACCGTCGAAGAATTGACATCAATAACCAAATCTATGCCTATCAAAACAGTCATGTAGTCTCGATGCTGCACTCAAGACAGTTTTACAACATGTCTTGCCAATTTTAATACCTCACATCCATCAACTCATCTTTGACTAGTGGTGAATTCCCACAAGAGTACAAACAGGCCATTGTTACACCCATACCCAAAAATGTTTCTGCAGACAGAAATGATTTAACCAATTTGAGACCTGTATCAAATCTTGTCTATCCATCTAAACTTAATGAAAAAATTGCCGCAAAAAGAATTCACACCCATATTAGTGCCAACCAACTTTACCCAAAAAATCAGTCAGCTTACAGAACCGGCCACAGTGTCGAGACAGCGCTAACTTCTATATCTAACAGTGTTCTTAAATCTCTGGATAAGCCAAAATGTGTGATGATGTTATTACTCGATATGAGCGCTGCCTTCGACACTGTGGACCACAACATACTCCTACAAACACTAGAAAACGATTTCCTCATTACTGGGACAGCCCTTAAGTTCATTCAATCATACCTACAGAACCGATCTTTCAAAGTCCAAGCCAATAATTACACATCTACCTCTCGTGACCTCCAGTATGGCGTACCCCAAGGCAGTATCTTGGGGCCGCTCCTTTACACCCTATACACTAGTCCTCTCACTCGACTCCTGCCCCTCCTCAATGTCGACTTCCACATGTACGCAGATGACACTCAACTGTGGGTGGAAGTCGACATTGACGATGAGGAGGATAGAGCCAATAAAATCGCAATTCTTGAAAACTGTCTAAAACAAATTCAGATCTGGATGTTACAAAATAAACTGAAATTGAATTCTAGTAAAACACAATTCATTCTCATATCACCACCAGATCGTCGCCGTCCATTACCAGACATTCACATCTCATTTGAAGGCAATGAAATTCGCCCTGTACCTTTCGCCAAAAACTTGGGATGTTTCTTTGACCAACATTTTGATTTCGACAAACAAATTGCCGCAATTATTAAATCATGTTATTTTCACCTGAGAAATTTGCGGTCTATCAAGAATTATGTATCATATGACCATCTCCATACCCTGATTCATTCATTCATCAGTAGTAAGCTGGACTTTTGTAATACGTTACTGTCTGGATTACCTAAATATCAAATTCAGCGACTGCAACTGATTCAGAACAATGCGGCACGTCTCCTCACTAACACCAGACGAGGAGACCACATCACGCCTGTTCTGAAGCAGTTGCACTGGCTGACCGTTCCAAAGAGGATCCAGTACAAAGTCCTGCTCATTACTCACTCATGTGTGTGTACAAAACAGCACCAGACTATCTGATCTCGCAACTTTCACTAAAAACACATACCGTCGCCACCAGGCATGCAGGCATATTCACCATTATACCTCCTTGTTCCAAAGACTAGAACAATCAAACATGGACAACGTTCATTCACATACACTGTTTCTACTCTTTGGAACAATCTGCCGCATGACCTTAGACTATGTGAAAACAAAAAATCATTTCCAAGGAAGAAAACATACCTATTTTAATTGTCATCCATTGTATTTGAAATTGTGTATACCTATTGAATCCAATTTAATTCATTGCCATTTTTATGGTCATTTTTTTTATTAAAAAATGTAATCATTAGGCTAATTTATACGTATGTCACTGTGTATAATAATATGCATGTTTTTATCTATTGACTTAATTTTGCTGTAATCTTGCACTGTCATTACTTTGATTATTCATTATTGCTGTTAGGCCTATTATCATCATTCATTGCCATAATATGTGTTATTGTAAATGCGTAATTCAAATTTGTAAGACAATTCTTGTACAGCGTCTACTGACTAAGCTCATCTTTTAATTGGCGCTTTAAAGTATTACAACGACAACAACATCATCATCATCATCATCATCATCATCATGAGTTCGAATAGAATTCAGGAATACGCTCAAGGTGAGCGAAACATTTTTTTGTCTCAAGTGACCATGAAATGGCATGAATTTTCCGTCTGGACATCACATTGGGAATTGGGGATTTGTAAAGTGACTCGAATTGACCAATGGAATATCGTGTAATAATAATGAGGGTGGTAGAACAGCTTATACCTTTATTTGTTATTTAGTCTAATATATCTAAGTACTGTACACAGTAAATATGTGCTGACTTGTTAAGATTCGCAATCCACCGGACATTATACAGTACACACATTGCTATTGATATCTGTGTTTTGCAGATCCCTGCATGGTCGCCAATGGAGGTTGCTCGCATAGGTGCGTTTGTGTAGCTGGTCCCAACTATCGGGCGATGGCCAAATGCACATGCGACCCAGACTGGAAACTGGCCCCTGACAACACCTCATGTGGTATGGCTTACTCATACACGATACTGTGACAATATAATTCTATTATTATTATAAATGTATAAAAACCCATCACCATTTTTCGAAATGAGGGTCGAGAAAATGGTCGATTTCTCACAATAGCCGTCATAAAAAATAATAATAGGTGCTCAAAGCGAAATTTTGAATGTCTATAAGCATGCAGACTATCGAGACTGATCAATGCAGAGTATAATTCAAATATGATTGTGCAGTAAGGTCTAAACGAGTCTCTGTAATTCCTCTACACGGAGTACAGAGAAACGCTGCTTTCAGAACTACCGTCAAAATTTCTCTACAGCACGTGCATGGCGTGTATGGACAGTATGGTGGTGAGTAAAACTGTCTAGACTTGACCTTAACCTTATAAATACTTCGGCGTCTTGACAATGTTAATTGGAGAAGAATATTTCGTTTGGTTTAGCTATGGTATTTTCACAGTGGGTAGCAACAGTTTCGTTTTGAAAGACCGATTTGCCATGTCCAAGTAATGATGATCCAGTAAGGCTATGCATAATGTGATATATATACAGAGCGTCAAAAGAAACGCATATTTCTTTTACGAACACTGTACAATGAACCATATTACTTAATATTTGGTATGTATATAAAGTAACACTTCCTCTAACAACCTGCAAAAATTCAATGCCATATGATTAAAAGTTGTCGAGTAAATCAACTAAGAGTAAAGGTGATTGCATATTGGCATTTAAAAAATGTAACAAAAAATATACTGTGCGCGCATATGTTTTGATCACGACGTAATGTTTAGATCAATGGCGTGCAATCCATTTTGAGCCGGTTTTTTGCATTTTGTTTTTGTCAATCTTGCTTACTCTGAAATGATAATATACTCGACAACTGCTAATCGTATGACATTGATTTCTTTAGCACATACCCTTATCAACCTACCAAATACTAAGTCATATTGCCCATTGTGTACCATTTTACAGTGCCGTTTCTTTTGACGCTCAGTATAGTTCGCGTAAAATCCTAACCTCCGATCGATAGACCACGTCTGCGATAAACTAGTATAGCCTACTGTATTAGATTATGACGTAGAGTACGCAGACCTAGAGCTAACTCTTGACAGAACCAACTAGCGAAATTGTTCAAGAATGGACTGCGACGCTCCTCGACAGAAGCAAGTGATGTAGTGTATATATGCAGCTGACTACTGTATACTGTAGGCTATATAAAAATGCATTTACTTGGAAAAATGACCGGAATGGACTTTGCACGAAAAAATATATATATTAACACTTCCGCCTCTCATGTATTTATTTTTTATTGCCATATTATAGATTACCAATACGATTACAGTACAGACTATTTCACAAATATGTATCTAATGCTTATAATGGAATTAATGGTATGTGTATAGGGACACATCGAATTACACAAGTTGTCATTCCAGTGAATACTGAATACAGTAGGCTACATCGTCTCTGACTACACAGAATGAATGGAAGTTTCCGTACAAGAAGGGTAACTTGACATTATTCGGTACGTGTAATGAGTTCGGGGGTGTGAAATAACCGAAAAAAATATGTTAATAATAATTATTTGATAAAAATACTCGCATTACAGCATGCAAATCAATCACAAAATTCGCCACTTCAATCAAAAAACAGAATAAAAAGTCACTGGAACATTCAAAGATTCAATGACGTCATGATGTGAGATTCAATGACGTCATGATGTGCTATTCATTCTTAAAAAGGATTGTCACGTTCTTTACATATTTCAGGTTTATGCATTCGTTTAAATAAATATATATAGTTTAGGCTGTAGGCTTGACAAGGAAAAAGGAAACAAGAAGAAGAAGAGGAAGAAGAAGAAGATGGTCGGAAAACGAAACATTTTATAAATTGATGACGTCATTAAACGATGACGTCACAATTAAC
>WNLI01147567.1:0-15875 GCA_025802215.1 Wirenia argentea
ACTGGGACTTTCTGGGACTGTTCCAGTATGTTCCGGAACATACCGGTATACTTTTGGCAAGTGTGTCAACGTTATAAGATGTAAATATACACCCCAATTCTTACAATCATCCCAAAACCACAAAATACGCTACAATATGATGGAAATATACATCCCGCTTTTTACAATCACCCGAATCCTTGCCAAAAACAATAGCTCAAACTCTTGGCTGAAAGCTCACCTTGTCAAGGTAGATATCGCTCACGACCCATACGAGTAACTTGTGTTGTTTTCACGCTTTTGATCATCCTATAGTTGTAGGTATCGCCAGGGAATGGCAATTAGTGTTTCCCTTGGAATCATTAACCATGACATGTACACGCCATTTATATAATTGGTATGATCAGAGGCGAACAATAGGATAAACAAACATTTTTACCGTACCTAGGAAGAGCTCGTAATTACTGTTTTTGTTGTCACAATCAGACTGACCCAATTTTAGTCAGCTTTTGGGAGCATGAAAAAATAAATGTGTGCATTTATATACCGCACTTTCAGAATCTGTCCATGTTGCCATGCAGGAATCTCGAAAATGCGGATTTGCAAGCCCGGGAGAGATCCCACAAGTGGTAGCAGTCTAGGCACCAACCCGTAGCGGAAGTGCACGGCGATTGACAGGAACCGGGGTGCTAACCACTACACCATTGACTTATAAATATTGCGAGCACGAAAAAACAGCGATTTTGACATTATAAGAAAGAAATATCGCCTTGTACTTACTTCTGGCACAAATTACAGAAACGTCAATATGTTGGTTAAAGGGAAATAACATTTGCTAGACTTCATAAAATGCCGATCATGTGAGTAAAGTGCTTAAAATGTTGCTGAAAATGACAACTAAAGCGCAATAATGTACATTTTCCTGACAGTAACGTAACGTATATCGGTTAAAGGATAAAGAACATGTGTTCAGAAAATTGATGAAAATGACAAGCACTAAAGCACTAAATAATACACATACTATCGAATTGTACATATCGGTTAAAGAATACAGAACATGTGTTCAACTTGATACACTACATGTCACAATACACTACATGTTACAAAGTTTATGGGATCATGAATCCATGTACTAAGTGGTTAGAAAATTATCATTATTATTGATGAAAATGACAAGTACTAAAGCATGGCAATATATCTCGCCAATTATACATGTCGGTTAAAGAACATTTGCTCAACTAAAATACCCCTACGTTAGATGTCAAAGCGCGTCAGATCAATATGCAATAATATAAGGGGGAAAGCCATTTTGGTTGATAATAAATGGTTACTTTGAGATCAATACGCTTAAGTGGTTGCTGAAAATGACCACTAAAGCGCAATAATGTACATTCTCCCGACAGAAACGTATATCGGTTAAAGAAAAAGAACATGTGTTCAACTTGATAAACACAATACACTACTTGTCACAAAGTGTACGGCATCATGAGAGACTAAGTGTGCACTTAGAAAATGATGAAAATGACAAGTACTAAAGAACGGCAATATATCTCCCCAATTATACATGTCGGTTAAAGGATAAAGAACACTTGCACGACTCCATCAGATACCCCGACGTTAGACGTCAAAGCAAAGCGGATCAAAAAGTGGTTGATGAAAATGACAACTAAGGTAGATGGTAGATGGGAAAATGGATGAAAATGACAAGCACTAAAGAACGGCAATATATCTCGCCAATTGTACATGTCGGTTAAAGGATAGAGAACATTTGCTAGTCCTTAAAATAACATGATGTTAGACGTCAAAGCGTGTCGGATCAATAGGTTTAAGTGGTTGATGAAAATGACAAGTAAACGTGGGTGGAACTTTGGTATCATCACCTACTCTGGAGCCTTTGGGAATGAAATGAGGCGTACGGCGAATCAGAGGTTCAGGGCTATTTCAGTCCTCGCGACATTTTCCCACAACCATGGCAGATTTCTGCTCTGATGTCTTCTTAACTCGGGATTTATAATCCTTCGAGTCAACGGCCTTTGACCGAGTCATTAGAAGCATGGTGATTTCGACATAATTTGGATCCCGTATGAATATCATAACTTCAATAGACCTTAAACTAAACTCAGTCCATAAAATAGAATCCAAGAATATGTTTAAATAAATAGGAGAAAGGCACAGTGGCACACCATAGGCCTAAGTTCACTCGAGCTAAGCTCAGTCTGTCTACTGATTAAAGAAGTATCTCGGCCTGTGTAGGCTGAGTTATGCTTCTCTTTATTTTCTGTAAACAGTCCATAGATAGTCTGGATCTCTGGGGTTCAGGTGAATCGTGCTCCCTTTTAAGGGAGTTTTTGACCATCTCATTTTGAGGATCGTAATCCGTGAATTGTGGCTACTTTTGGTCCGAAACGGCTTGCCAGGGCGTAAATTAGCTAAGCTTGATACACGCCCAGATAACAAACAAACACACCACCGCCTCAGCCCGTAAAATACAATCCTACAAGACTAAATAGAAGCGGCACAGTGGCACACTGATGGAAAAACTAAAAATATCTCCGCGAACTCCCACAGCGTCGGCTCTGACGTATGTCAGTAACCGATACCCTTACCAATCTAATTTTCCTTTACCATCGTTTAGGAATGTACACGGATCAGTAAACGCGCAAATTCCTGCCAACTTGTGTCAATTTAGGCTAATTACAGACTTCTAATGTACATCATAGTGGAGAGTCTTCCGCACAAATAAACATACATCAACCATAAACTACAGATAAATAGATACCATAATTATCTTTTTACGTATATAACATCAGAGCACGTAATCACGCATGGAGATTATCTCATTTAGAATTAGGATTTGATTGATGCCTAATTCGGTAAATTTCTAGAACATGGTAGTACTGTGGCTGATTATTTGATTTACTTGGTTGGTTGTTGACTAGTTGTATGTGTGGAAAGCGACTCTAGAGAACTAATTTGTGCCTCACAGTACAGCTACCAAGTTGGACCACGATTGGTAGTGACTGCCGAGATTTACTCAATGTTCCCACTGAGTTTGGTCAAATTTGTATTTTATTTCTGGAATCATTAGCAGATGAGCTGATTTCGTTTACACCTCCTACTCCCCCAGAATTTACTACTAACACACACACTATAAGTGCTGTAATAAATAAGCAATGAACAAGCGTGACCTAGTTTCTATTGTTATTCCTGCCAACCCTTCTAAACCAATTACTTTGTACCCTCTGGAAGAATTCATGACCTTGACCCATATACTGTACAGTTGATTTATATCGATATACTCTCCACACCAATTAGAAAGCATTTATGACCTTGACCTATATACTGTTGATTTACACTGATTAACTATCCACACCAATTACTGTACCTCGTTACGACCTTGACCATAATATATTCACTTGATTTACATGGACGTACTCTAGGCACCATGTCACAACATTTATCTCCTTTCAACATTCATCTCCTTTCAACATTCATCTCCTTTCAACATTCATCTCCTTTATCTCACCATCAAAGAGAAATCCGTTCTAGCTCAATTAGCATCTAGTTGCTAAGAAGAGGATAACGTTTTACCTTACAATAGTATTGCATACTAGGTCATCTCTAGCTGCTAAATAGGATTACTGTTTACTTTACGCACAATAGTATTGCGTACCCATACTAACATTATCGCATTGAATTCCCTGTCGGCTAGCTTACTATACCCTTCAAACTACAAACTATACAGGTTCAATTTCAATCAAGCGACGAAACCATCACGCACAATTAATGAATGATGAATGAATGGGAAGGTCTCAGTATGAAATTCAAACAGCAATTCATCCGCCAGCATTGCCATCCTCGAACCAGGTGGGTGGATGTGACTAGGGAATCTGCAAAATTCATTCTATGGAGAAGGCATAGAGAGCCCTTGATCTGGCAATTTGGGGCCTGCAGCTCCCTAACAAGTAAATAGTGATGATGACTAATATATAATGATAATATATGATGACTAAATAATTGCTTTTGAAGGTAGTAAAACATCATTCCGACATTACATTCATTGTGTAACGTAGTCTAATAAAGAATATGCCTGCAGCCTGTTCAGTGTGTTCACGTCATCTATATTATGTCTACACTGTCTGTTTAACATAAGTTACGTACCGACAACTTGCCTATAAGTCATGTTTTTACATATTCTTGCTTCTCAAAGGTGGTAGCAATATTAGTATATTGCATCATAAATTGTGTACCGTATGTACTGGAATGAAGAGGGTTTTTGTCCGACTGTACATGGATATATTATGTATGTTATGTACTTAGATATAGTGACATTCTCAAGTAGTTATTTCTGTTGTAACTTAGTCTACAGCTTATAAAGCATGTCACTTCGTCACAGTCCATTATCTACGCCGCCTCTTTAATATATGTCAAGTACCGATAACTCACATTCTGACAACATGCGTCATGTTTTTACAAATACCTGCATCTCGAAAGATGGTAGAACTATTAGCATATTTTATCATAAATTGTCTATGTATAATATGTTATTTGTACATGGATTCATAAATAATACTCGCTTACAATCAAGTTACAGCTAACAGTCAGTAATGCACATACAATAAGTATGCTATTCAGTATTCATTACACAGTACATTCCTGTTAATTTCAACTCCTCGGAGCAAGACTATTTACACGTTTTTGTACATACTGTATGAATAAACAAGAGTATTTTTTACAGTTCCATGATCTTTACCCTTGAAACTGGTGCCATCGTAGAATTTGATTGGATAATGAATATAATGTTGTAATCTATAAGATGGAATGAACCTGTACCATATTGTATTACATATTTAAATTAGATTCATAAAATGTATTCTTACAGTAGGCTACCAATGATCGTAATAGTATGAAGACTTTGAAAAATGTATAACTCATAATGTTGTCTGTAAACTCACAACAGAATTTTTTAGTATATAGTAATTGGTGATGTGCTCCCTGCAAAAATGACGCAAATACACAATATAAACAAGACAAAACATAAACAATACACAAAACAATAGCTTACACAAATAAAACATAGAAACATAACATGGATGATAATTACCGATTTACAATATCAAATACTATTTCGATCAAATTTAAATTGACCAACATATAATATGATAGTATACAGTACTCGTACAACATGCATTCTTACACCAAAATAAAACTACACAAGCAACACAACACAAATCCTTACAAAGTTGACTTGTTTTTCTCTTTTTATAATGTTTTATAAAATTATTATAAAGATAAAACTAACTATTTCAAAATTAGCCAGTAAAATTGATCATTTTACCTTCATTTCAGAAAAAACACTTTGCTGCTTACAAAAGTTAACAGGCAAAAAGTACACTATGTTTGGAGATGTAGTTAAACATTACTATTTCATGTTTGTCGAAATAGCAGTGCCGAAATATATATTAAAAATATTTTTTTAGTCTTCACATAAGCTTTTGTACACAAAACTGTATACCTATTTCATTTAATTGTTTATATATTTATACATGTTTACATATTAGTACGTACTGTAAGTAAATACTAATAGATGCAGTGTACTTCAGATGCAAACTAATTTACAAAAAAACACATTGAAAAGAAAACAACAAGTCAACACTATGAACAAAATACCGGCACCATGCACAATAAATGTCTACACCCTTGAGCAAGGCTTCTGATGTACCTACCTGTACTTCTCGTTCGCCATCAGGCACAGGTTCCCCGCCAAACTTGATACTGATCAGATAGGTCCCGGGACTTTGTGGTGTGAACATGATGGTGAAAGTTCCGTCGCGGTTATCGACAATGTCTATGTCAATATCTAGACCTGACAAAATAAACGTTATAGGGATGAAGAATTTTAAGAATGAATAGATGGAAATGAACAAAATGAAGAAGAAAACAAAATATTTCATAAAAGAGATCTCAGAGTTTTGAGTTAACATGATGGTGAAAGTGCCGTCGCGGTTATCGACAATGTCGATGTCAATATCTAGACCTGCGAAATACATAGATTGAAATGAACAAAAGGAAGAAAAAAACAAAATAGTTCACAAAAGTGTTCACTGATGATTTTGTCTGATCAGGTACGTCCCGGGACTTTGGGGAGTGAACATGATGGTGAAAGTGCCGTCACGGTTGTCGACAATGTCTATGTCAATATCAAGGCCTGGCAAATACATTTCACAGATAAAGTTTTTTAAGAATGAATAGATTGAAATGAACAAAATAAAGAAGAAAACAAAAGAGTTCACTGTATAGGTTCGGAGACTTTGAGGTGTGACCATGATGGTGAATGTGCCGTCGCGGTTATCGACAATGTCTATGTCAATATCTAGACCTGCGAAATGCATAGGTTGAAATGAACAAAATGAAGAAGAAAACAAAAGAGTTCAAAAAAGTGTTCACTGATGCTTTAGTCTGAACAGGTAAGGGCGGAGACGTGAACATGATGGTGAAAGTTCCGTAGCAATTATCGACAATGTCTATGTCAATATCTAAACCTGGCAAAATAAATTGCATATATTTTTAGGAGAAATTAAAAGAGTGTAGTGTAGATTGAGAATAATATTGGAGTTCACTATGTAGATTTGAACGTTTGGGTGAACATGATGGTGAAGGTGCCGTCGGAGTTGTCCACAATGTCTATGACAATATCTAGACCTGGCAAATACATTTTATAGAGATTAAGAATTTTAAGAGAAATTAAATAAGTGAATAGATTGAAGTGAACAAAATTAGATTCTGAGAGTTTGAGGCGTGAACATGATTGTGAATGTGCAGTCGCGATTGTCGACAATGTTGTAAGCGGAAGGGCGTGGGTTCGAACCCCGACTATGCTGCTCTGACTATGCTGCTCGGGTTGTGGGTTCAATTCCCAAACAAAGCTACGTCTGTATCCTTGGGCAAGGCAGCATAACCATATCCTTGGTTCACCCAGCTGGAAATTAGTACAGATTAGTGTACATGGGATCACAGGAATTTGAGGTGTGACATGCTACCGCCGAGTGGCTGCTTTACCGATCAGTACTTCTACCACACAAGAAATATCCACAAATACGTACCATCAGGGCTAACGAGTTGACAGGTCACACATCCTTTGCCGGCTTCCGAAGCGTCCACCTTGATCACCGTTTCGCGGTTCACGGGGATATGTGATCCTAGGTCGTCTGTAACAGAATAATACAAATATAGGACAAGAACAAACTGTTGAAACTAGTCACAAAAGCTTTTGCTTAATTCACGTCTTACCGATTAGATGCAGAGCGATAAATAAAGTGAGAAGCCACGTGAAAGTGAGAAGTTAAAAAAAATCTGTGAATTTATATACCGCAAATTCACGAGTGTCCATGTTGGCATGGTACATATGTCTCAAATGCGGATTTGTAAGCTCAGGAAAAATCCGTTTTTTGGATGGGAGCAGCCAAGATGCGAACCCGCAGCCGAAGGCCTGTCAAATCATGTCGATTAACAGACTGGTGTGCTAAACATTACACCATTAACCCACGTGAGTCCTAGTTATGTAAACACAAAATCAACACTGGTATGAAAGCGCACCATAGGTGACACAGCTTCTTAGTTCAATCAAGAGACAAAATAGAACATGAACAGTCCACTTATAATTACACAGCGGTGCTCCTGGCCTACTGTACGTCCTTTTAATTTCGCCGAGATCTGATCAGTACATTGGGTTGATTTTGACGCAGTCATAGTATTTGTGATTTTAAATGCCGATGCTAACGTTAGCCGAAAACGTGATCAGTGAAATAGGTGAAAAACACTCAGCAAAAATTGTAAAAAGTTGTAAAGTATAGCATACCCCAACTGACGCACTTACAATTGAACCTAATCATTATTAAACGTACCTGAGATCTTGCAGCGACTGGCGTCACCCACGGGATGGGTGTTGACCCTGAAAGGAGATCCAGGAACGTCCTTTCCTCCGAACTTCACGACGACGGCGTACGGTCCCTTGTCAGTCGGGGTGTATGTCACGGTATATGTGCCGTCACCGTTGTCCTTGATGGTTGGTCGAACCAGGACACCATCTGGACCCTGAAAGAAGAGCAATGAGTTGGAAGATTTAGGAATATAACAAATTATAGTGGCCCTGCCCTGGACTCGTGTAATAGATCAGAGATATTCTTGAGAAAAAAAAAATATAGTATCTGTTGTACAATGTCCTTACTGGTTGGTCGAACCAGGACACCATCCAGACCCTGAAAAAGACGAACAATGCGTTGGAGGTCATTTGTGAATATAATAAATTATAGTGGTCCTAGAACAGGCATTGATGAAAAAAGAAAAGTTTAGTTTCTCCTGTCCTTGATGTTTGGTCGAACCAGGAAACCATCTCAACGCTGAGAAATATCATAAATTAGTACTTTGGGAAGATCATTAAGGAATATAACAAATTATAGCGGACCCTTGTCAGTTGGGGTGTATGTCACGGTGTAGGTGCCATGACCGTTGTCCTTGATGGTTGGTCGAACCAGTACACCATCGGGACCCTGAACAAGATATCAACATTTATTATGTGATCAATAGGTTTCTTTTATGGAGAACTCCAGCAATATTGTGTAGATTAGAGCCTTCAGGAACTTATAAATACATATTTATGCGTCCATTGTTCATTGTCCTTGATGACTGCATTGGCTGGTTATATGTTACTCGAATATCAATTTTGTACATCATAAACAAGGGATGCACCAGAAAAGAAAATCAAGAATAGTGGATATGCCAACCTACTGTAATTATTGGATGGTTAGTCGTCCCAGCAATCCATTTGACTTGGAAACATCAATTTTGAACATAATAAAATAAGGATGGGCCTAAAACAGTGCCTTGAGGAACTCCGGACACTATGGCTGTAATTATGTTTGGGCATAGTTTGTAGAGTAACCTAGGTAGTTATTTCTTGTTGGGGCCAGGGAGAGCCGAGTGATACTGTAGGCCTAGTATGTGTAATCTGGGACAATCTGGGATAATTCCAGTTGACAGATAACTTAATCTTGTGTATTTACCCCAATTTTCTGTAGTGCACTTGAGCAAGTCAGTTAATCGTATCCACATACCAATCTCTGTTCACCGCTATAATGCATATTCATATTAAACAACCTATCTAACCTGGATCATAACTTCGAGATCAGCAATGCCGGCCTCTCGCACATCAATGGTGAAGGAGGTTGGGTAACTGGCGGGGATGGATTGGCCGTCGACCCCTGGTCCATCGACCTTGACCTTGCTTGGATCGAATCTGGGCTGGACATCGGTGTAGAATGGGCTGAAAAGTGGCAGAACAAAATCTCTCAAAATGGAATATACCACATAATCAAAACTAATTGATCCGGACTGCCCGAGACCGGTCAATGTCCGTGACCTTGCTTGGATCGTATCTGGGCTGGACATCTGTGTAGAATGGGCTGAAATAGCAAGACAGTTTCTGCTATAACATTGGACAGAAAACAAAATCATAGCTGGACGTTTCTATTCGTGACTGAATACGATCGCAAGAGAGTACGAGGGCCTCTGATGCTGCGCCTCTGCGGTACCGGTGCAACATCCCGTGGACAGCCCTAGTTAGGTAAACTCAATCACCTGGACAGACAGCGGAGACCCAGTGGTCGAAAATGGGTGATCGGGAAACCGGAGTAGGTACCCGAAGAAAACCACCATACATGGGCAGGATAATATATCCATCTTCCATGACTCAAATGCAGAAGGAAGAAGCCCACAGAATTCATACAAAAACTACCCAGTCTCATGATGCCCGATTTAGCCACTGTACTAGTGACGGCAAGGAGAGCTTGGGTAAGTTCCTTGTCCAAGATAATTACAGTAATAGCAGGAATTACAGTAACATCACGGGGGAAATGCCATACTATGTTTTGCCGTGGCCCATGTTTTAACCTGATGAGCTACTGTCAATGCGTGAACAATGAAAACTTAACGGTACTTACAGCGCTTATAGTGAAACGTTTTATCGTTCTCAGCAGTCAAAATTTAAGGGAAAATACTCCTATATACTTAATCATTACAGGACAAGGTACTATTACCTGTTGGGTACTGGTTTCCCATCAAATTTCACGTCCACTTTACCGGGCCCTTCCTCTGTTGGTTTGTAGGTTGCGGCAAATATGCCTTCGGACACGGGGACTAGGTCCACTGGCTTCTGAATGCCTGTCAATCAAAATGATATCCGTCAATGAAATTGGTAAGTGTCAATCAAAATGGATACATGTCAATCAAAATTATGTAAATGCAACCATGATCAATGTTACTTAGACCCTCGCTCAAAATATATGTAATCCAAAGCAGGTTTACATTTTACAAGATCATGTCTATTTTGGTTAATGTACGACATACAAGGTCGTCGCTGATTTCTGTAGTATCCACAGTACCATGTATGGATTCTTACTAACCCATGGCGTTTCGAGGTTGAAGACTCGGGGAAATTATGTGATAAATTAGAAATGTCCATAAAAGACTTGTCACAGGCTTGGGTGGCATCTACACTACAGTGAAAGTGACAGGATTTCCCTCCCTTACTGGCTTGAGACAGGAAGCTTATGAAACTATGAAAATGGACAGCGTACATAGCAACGTACCGTTATCATCTGTGAACGTCACATCCAAGGGCGTGTCGCCAGCTTAGATGGTATGTACAGTGAAGGTGACATAAATTCCCTCCCTTACTCTGAAGCCATGACAGTGTGTGATGAATTAACACTCTTAAAATTATTGGCTAGTAACGTACCATTATCGTCCGTAAATGTGACATGCAAGAGCGCGTCACTCCTTTGGGTGGTATCTACAGTGAATGTGGCAGGAATTCCCCCATTACTAGTTTGATGCGAGAATCTTATCAGGTGTAAAATTTTCCTAGTATGAAGTAACAACCTACCATTGTTGTCTGTAAAGGTGACATCCAAGGGCGCGTCACCACTTGGGTGGTATCAACAGCGAACATTGCATGAATCCCCTCCCTTACATTGAAGTTAGGACCGTACATGATAAATTAGACGAAAATGAATTACAAGAGTGAAAAAATGATCCCAGCACGTACCATTATCGTCTGTAAATGTCACGTACAAGGGGGCGTCACCAACCTTGAAGATGGCATGAATTCCCTCACTTACAGTACATTAAAGTTAGAGGACTGTAGATGATAAATTAGCAGAAAATGAAAATGATCCCAGTACATACCGTTATCGTCTGTGAATGTCACATCCAAGGGCGCGTCACCAGCCTGGGTGGTATCAACAGTGAATGTTACAGGAATTGCCTCCCTTGCTTTGAAACCATGAGGTTTTGCGATAAATCAATTATATCGGCATGTAATAACTAGAGTTACACAAAAAGTACTCTGGAAACTCAAGACTAACAACGTACCATTATCGTCAGTGAAAGTCACATCTAAGGGCGCATCACCCGCTTGAGTGGTATCAACAGTGAACGTAGCAGGAATTCTCTCCCTTACTTTGATGCCAGGAGCGTACATGATCAATAGCAGAAAATGAATTACAATAGTCAAAAAATTATGCCAGTACGTACCATTATCGTCTGTAAAGGTAACGTCCAAGGGCGCGTCAGCCGCTTGGGTGGTATCTATAGCAGTGAATGTACCAGGAATTCCATCCCTTACTTCAAACCAGGACCATATGTGATAAAATAGGCGGTTCATTAAATTATCTAACAACGTACCATTATCGTCTGTAAAAGTGACATCCAAGGGCGCATCACCAGCTTGAGTGGTATCAACAGTGAACGTAGCAGGGATTCCCTCCCTTACTGGCTCCTCCAGGGCTGGGCCGTAACATTTCACCATGTTTTCGTTTACCGGGTTCTTGCATGGAACGATGAATGGGCTTCCTGTATAAGAAATAAATAAGCTATTATGATTTGCAAATGGATATTAGCACAAATAATTCTAGATTTGTAGGCCATGTAAGTTGTGAGATCTATGGTCGTGTGACAATAGCTCACTAAATTATAGAGCGTTGAATTTGTAATCCATGATCACAAATATTATTTCAAACTTAGGCTGGGGCCAAAATATTTGGTGAGCAAAATCATCCTTCCCAGTTCCCAGGTGTTAAAAGCCTTGAAGCAACATGATAGTGGAAGTTGAAGTACACAATTTCAAAAATTTGACAGAGAATATTTTCATCAGAAAATGTTATAACAACTTCTCTACCTACAGTCGTAAATCAATGCACACTTCTTTCTACAAGTAATGCTAAACAGGGACATTTTAAAATGCAAACTTCTTACATTTCTATCGAATAACTTTATAACCACTTATAGTATAAAGTTTATTTTTACACACTCAAACTAACTTTATACTATGAACTTTGGCCACTCTGATGAACGTGTTAACTCATTTGTAACCACTTGATAGTTTCATGATTTCCATGATTGAACATTAATTTACACAAAATATAAGGGTGTAAGCCATATTAATTGGTTGTATAAGATGTACCCCTGTTTTTACTGTTGACGTCAGGTCTGTATAGCGTCCATCGGTATAGCATATGTCCGGCAAAAAGAAAGTTGTTTACAAGAGTTGTACAATAACACGTTTCTAACCTGGGATATTTTCATCAGAGAACTTGATGACCACTTCATAGTTTCCAGGTTTTTGTGGCTCGTATTTCACGAGGCATGTGCCGTCATTGTTGTCAACGCAAGAAATCTTCGCTTCCGACGGTCCTTCGATTGCGAGGCCGAGTTGACCAAGACCAGCGCCCTTGGTTGATACGGTAAATTCTGCGGGCTCGTTTGTGTAGATTTTCTCGAGACCTGACAAAAAATATGTTAGCTTGAAAAGATATGTATATGTTAAAACTTTAGCTTCGAATGCAACTTCTATCCAGAGATCAAGTTCAAAGTTAATCAATTTCTCGCCATCCCTCTCTCTTTATTTCAGTTCGGGTCTCCAATCTCCATTGCATCTCCTTTCCTGATATTCTCTCCATCACCACCATCATCATCTCACGGTTCATCTTATTTTCAATTCAAATCCATGTCGTCAGTATCTTTTCATCCGTATCTGTCCTCTCTTTCTACACCCCAGTTCTCTTACTCCATCCTCTTTCGTCTAATATACACTTAACGAGAGAGGGACATGAAGGGATGAGGCTGTAGTTGGAAAAGAAATAGGTTTGATATGCCAACAACGTAGAAGATGAAGATGTAGAAAGTGTGAGTGGTCCATAGGCTTTGACCATCGAAGCATCATGATCCTCAACAGCATTTACCTTGAAAGGTACCCCTCCCCTCCACCTTCCCTCCACTTTACCTTCATTTCTTCCATCCACCCTTCCCATGCATCTTTCCTTATCTGTAGTCACTCTGCTACACACAAACCATAACCACAAAAACTCACCTGGTCCGTAAGCCTTGACCATCGAAGCATCATGTCCTTCAACAGCATTCACCTTGAAGGGTACCTCAGGAATCGGCAGATTTTCATAGGTCACGTCAATCTCATGTGGTCCGGCCTCCATCGGCGTGTACGACACATCGTATGTTCCATCTTCCTTGTTTTTGACATGTCCGAGATATTTAGCGTTCGACGGGTTAGTGATAATGGCCTTGAGTTCGCCTGCACCGGTACGTGTGACTGGTGTCGCGTCGACGGTGAATTCGGACGGAGATCCGATGAACACCTCTGTTGGGGGTAGGGGGTTGAGATGATTGTATGGCATGTAGTATAGTATAGATAGAGGCCTACCCACTTTGTGTCACTATTTTGATGCATGTGATATATACGATACCATACAAGCATTCTAATAATCTGGTTTAGTCAGTGAAGTTTGATAACTTGATTTTTGTTTTTTTGTTTTGTAGGGAAATTTGACACAATACAGTGTACATTTTTTTGCACAAAAAGCATGAAAGCTACACAAATATGTGCATGTATTCTTAGATTTAATGGTGGGTAGGTCTGTATAATTACTGTACAATGTACAGTACATAACGTATGACAAAAAGGAATACAACACCTCTTGAAAAATGGAAAATAGTATAAAATGATTATAGCTTTGATTTGTTTGAAAACTTGTCTAGTTAAGTTCTCTGAAGTTTACTGTAATACTGTATTCAATTCATATTTTATATTCACAAAAAGTGCAGGGTTTATAGACAACTTGTATAAACTTTGGGGTTTACATATTATTTAAGTTTTAAATACAGTTTTGTAACCATAGTAATACTCTATCTCTCGCTAAACTATAGAGTACCGTAGTTATAATACGTAATTAATTTATGTACACAGTAAACATTATAAACAAACAACATTATAAAACAACAGCAACAACAACATTAACGTCAACATAATTTCAGTTAGTAACAGGCAACTTAAAATGGTTGAAAAGTCTTGTTGAAAACCTACAAAACAGGGTTAATATCAAACAATCATGGAACATAATAACACAAGCATTTAAGGGTATAGCATTAAAACAGTATTAGTAAATGGTTATAGCATGGTTATGTACATGCTATACAATTCACATATATGGGTAAATAATTTTTTTTTTGTATAAACATGCAAAAGCTGAAAAACAAAACAAACAGTCAGTAAAACATGGCATCAAAATGAAAACAAGAAAGCAAAAAACATTTTAATTTTAGTGTTAATAATTTAAGTATTATATTACCACACCATGCTGTTAAAGGGAGCTGAAAGGCGGGAAATTTCCATGTGGACATGATCTGGTATAGCGAATTTTCCTTTGTTCAGGTAAAATTCCTTTGGTTGGGGAATATTCCTGAAAAAGAATATTTAATGTTAGATTTCTAGACCATAGTAACATTTACTGTACAGTGATTGTGATTTATGTGAAGACATCACACATTGGTGAAGTGTTCAAAAGGAAAAACCCCAACATAAGCTTAACTGACGGTATTCCATTTGAACATGCATTTATTTCCCTTATAATTTCAAGACGATAGTGAAAATTTCAATCAATCAATTTTCAAAAAGAGTATAAGGATTTTTACTGAATTAATTCTTGGGCATCTTTTTTGCTATGTAGTATGTACAAGTAGTCAAGGCTTGCAATCACCATTAGTTTATGGGAGGGAGACATCTTTAGACTTTATCGTTCATTCCACATTCACTTTGATTCCGGGTCATTGCGAAACCCTTAATATATTACCACAGTTTCTGTAGCAGACTGGGAAAACGGAGATCCATCTTTCAACACAACAGGAAGAAGACAGCAGAATTCCTAGTAAAACTATTTGGATGCAAGATAATGTTAGTGATATGAAAAACTCCACATATTTACGCTCATGCTATTAGCAGCACAGGATCCATGGCATTGTTACGCGGGAGTGAAAATTTTGCTGCACATGCCATTAAAAGCACATAACAGCAAAAAACATCAATTTAAAACGATCAGTATTATAACTTGTGATATATGGGTGGAAATTTCCATATTTTCACATGCTGTTACAAAGCACAGCAAAAACATTGATATAATACCATCAGTAAGGCCAGGTCCGGAGGCAGTGATTCCGCTCACATCCAACGCCTTCGGAGCGATCTTCGACAAAAATGGCGACCCTGGCACGTGCTCATCCGCATATGTCACGTTTATCTTATAATCTCCCTCCACTGGTGCCACATATTTAACATCACACGTCCCATCTTGGTTGTCTTTATAATCGATCTTTGGCTCGCTTGGTCCTTCTACGGTAATCGCCAAATTACCCGGGCCGGCTTCTGTGAAATCAACGCGGAACTCCGCTGGTTTATTCGGTTCTCCTCCGGATAACCCGTCACCGTAGACTTTAATCTTCGAAGCGTCGGTTGTTGTGGGTTTCTCGGGAATCGCTTCGAAGTAGATCGG
>WNLI01147677.1:0-15872 GCA_025802215.1 Wirenia argentea
ATACTTTCTTGTAATATTTGGTCCGCTATCACCTACACTCGGCTGTGGACTTGCAAGACCCTATAGTGTAGAGTGACTGGTAATGGTACCTTAAATGTGTATTTAAGTAGCACTAAAAACCCCAAACTTTACTTTACTTTTATATTAATTTTGTTTATGTGGCAATGGGCATTGTAAATTCTTTATATTTATGCGCTATTGAGAATTTACCTAACGTATATATTTTTGTGCTGTATTGTTTGACGTTGATCGATACTTTTATTTATAGCCTATATTATATTACGAAGCTACAATAACATTATTATGTGCTGAATCTAAATCTAATTGTTTTACTTCGACCATTTTTCGCTCAATAGGCCTAATACATTTGTAATAATTCGCTATACAATTATTATAGTATATATAGGCTATTACGCATCCTGTAACGTGTATAGGCATATCGTAAAAGTCATGACCTACCACGCAATTAACCCAATACCAGGCGTGGTGTATAACTAATTGTGTGGTTAAACAATGGGGATTGCTCCAGGGTGTGTCGTGACGTGGCCATCTCAAATTGATGGAAAAGTGGAATTGATGGAAAAGTGGAATTGATGGAAAGTGTCGAGTGTGATGGAGAGGCAGTGCTGGTAGTCGGTGGTGTAATTAAACCCGATATTGGCCGTATTAACAGTTTAGGTAATTGTGCCAATACCGGTACCTATTATGTGGATAGTGTGTGCACGTTTGATCTGGTGCCAGCAGAGTAACCTATAGGCTATCACCAAAACACACCCTAGTAGGTGGTGGGGTGATGCATGTCGTACACAAGTCATTATGTAATGATATATTGTGTGGTTTTAGGTGGCTGTGCTTGAAATGTGTGATATATAGTTATATGGTGTGCTGTGGTAGTGTGAGGTGGTGGTGTGAGGTGGTTGTGTGTTGGTGTGAGGTGGTATAGTGTGGTGGTGGTGGTAGGTGGTGTTATGTGGTGGTGTGCTGTCAGTGGTGGTGTGCTGTGTCAGTGTGGTGGTAGTGTGGTGGTGTACTGTCAGTGTGTTATAGTGTGTTGTGGCGGTGTGAGGTGGTAGTGTGGTGGTGTACTGTGTTATAGTGTGGTTGTGTGTTGTGGCGGTGTGAGATGGTAGTGTGGTGGTGTACTGTGTTATAGTGTGGTTGTGTGTTGTGGCGGTGTGAGGTGGTAGTGCGATGGTGTACTGTCGTAGTGTGGTGGTGTGGTGTGGCGGTGTGAGGTGGTAGTGTGGTGGTGTACTGTGTTATAGTGTGGTTGTGTGGTGTGGCGGTGTGAGGTGGTAGTGCGATGGTGTACTGTCGTAGTGTGGTGCTGTGAGGTGGTGGTGTGCTGTGTTCGTGTTGTGGTGTGAGGTGGTAGTGTAGTGGTACGTGTTATGACGTACTGGGGTAGTGTGCTGTGGTGGTGTGTCAGTAGTTATACAAACATTGGTTCTGGCTCAAAGACAAGTAACGATTAATAGTGGTTCAGTAGGCTACTTGCATCGCTATATAGTGGTTCAGTAGGCTACTTGCATCGTTATTTAGTGGTTCAGTAGGCTACTTGCATCACTATTGGTTCAGTAGGCTACTTGCATCGCTATTCATTGGTTCGGATAGGCTACTTGCATCACTCTTGGTTCAGTAGGCTACTTGCATCGCTATTCATTGGTTCGGATAGGCTACTTGCATCGCTATTCGGTGGTTCGGGTAGGACCACCGCGTAGCCTATACACCGTCGCTTCCCCGGTGTAGCCTATACACCGTCGCTTCCCCGGTGTAGCCTATGCACCGTTGCTTCCTCGTGGCCTACGAACGGTTACTTCCCCGGTGTAGCCTACGCATCGTGATTTCTCCGATATACCGACGGTACTAGCAGGCAGCGACAGTGCCATAGGGGCCTATAACCGCCGTTTCCCGATATTTCCCTGCAGCCGACGCAGCTATAGTGCCATAGCGGCCTATAACCGTCGTTTCCCGATATTTCCCTACAGCATACGCAGCGATGGTTCCCTAGCGGCCTATAACCGTCGATTCCTCGGTATCCTCGTTATTGCCGTATACACTAGCGGTACAGAACATAAGCTAATATACCGATGGGCACTGGGTTTACCTATTACGACTGGACTAGAGGTATAACTAAACTGAAAAAAATGACGATTGTCCTGATAATATACCATACCATATACGTTTTTCACTAAAGTGAAGTTTGTGACGTATATTAACGTGATTGGATATAGCGTCCGATAAGTTTCCTATATAAATAAAACGATTTTGTAAACCGAACATTGTGTCAGAGTTGTGCGACCGATGCTTAGTTAAATACCTATCTTAACAATGTGTTCGTTTATTAAATTTGATTTAGGCCGTGGTATTAAGGTAACTAATGGAAAATGGCGTTCCGAACCTCGTATCGACATTCGAGAGTGGTTGGACGGAAGTTGCAATGCTCAGTATCCCACCAAACGAGGTATTAGTTTGAACTATCGTATATTTAAAACCCTGAACGAGTGCCACCCTCACGTCGACGCGTGTTTAGAAGAAAATTCGGAAAAGAAATTTCGAATAGGCCGACATGTTTATATTACCGCGACCCGGAAGGGTATTGACATTCGTCATTTCTTCATTCCCAAGGATAACCCGCTAGTGTTATTACCGAGTAAAAGGGGCATCTTCCTCCATCGTACCCAGTGGAATATCTTATGTGCCGAACTCCCGTACGTCTTCAACGCGCTGGATGGGTTTGATGACGTAATGACGTGCCTGGAAGACCCCGATCATGGATTACCGCTTGTATCGATGACCTGTCCCGAGTGTAATGTACTACCGCTGGATCAAGAGTCAGCCGAACGTATAGTGCGAGTGTCCTCGGGTACGGATACCGTCAATGTTGCCGACGACAGCCAATCGTGTGCCACCATGTGAAGTATTGGACTGTAGAACGCCGAATCGTAAATTGGCGCGTAGTGACTAATACAGTAGACTATAAAAGAGGATAATTTCTGTAATATCGCGTATTTGTGCTGTTTCGAGTTGATAAAGTCGGAGTAATTTGTACATACAATATTGTTATATTTTGCTGACAATTTGTATATTATAATTAGCGAGTATGGCTGAGGCGATGATAACAAAGTACAAACAGCTACGATACGAACTCCTAATATTAACCAAGTTCCTGGATTCTATAATGTCTCAAGTCAACCGGATAAACACAGAGGAATGCTACGGATGTATGGTGGACCATCCTAGTCAGAGACAGCATCAATGTCTATACGAACCTGACTTTGACGGACTGTTCGAACGTGCTTTTCAAGAGATGGATAAAGATCAACTGTGGGCGGATTTTCGCATGGAGTACGAGTTAACGGATGACGAGTGTAGCGGTCTCGAGGACTATATGAAGACGGACGAATTCATGAACTTGCTCAGAGATAATTGTACGCCAGATTCGGAGTAAAGAAAAACTATACGCTGACTGCAATGGACTACATACGTATACCGGATTAATACCGACATTTGCATGTTTTTCGTATTATTTCATTGTTTAGTTTAGACTTTATATATATTCACTGTCGCGTTTTATATCGTTAAATTAGAATAGCTACTAAATATCGTCGCATTTTTATTACGATACTTAAATAAATTATATAAAGATAAAACGGTAGTTTATTTACTTTATTTGATGTTGTGCTACAATATTTTACTGTATCGTACGAGCTGAGTTATTGCAATCTCCATAATGTTGATTTATGGATTCCTAAGTCATTCAGGTGAGCGCGAAAAATAAAATAAATCCCACTACTGTTCCACCATTGTATGATGTAACATTTTTCTAGGATCGACTTCGCGGCGAAAAACATTTTCACCGAGTACATATACCCGAGTAAGTCGATCGAGTCTTCATTAAAAAATAAACCATGGAGTTTAAAGCACCATTTGCTATGATTATTAGCGGGCCGTCGTCGTCCGGAAAAAGTGTATACGTGTCTAAACTCGTAAACTATGCGCGAGAAATGATTTCTCCAGTACCAGCCCACATAGTATGGTCATACGGTGAATGGCAGCCGCTATACGAATCCATGAAAAATGTTACATTCGTAGATGGCTTACCCGACACGGACAACTTACACAATAACACACTACTGATTGTAGATGATTTGATGACAGAAGCCGACCAACGAATATCTAACCTCTTCACAAAGGGATCACATCACAGAAACATTAGCGTGATATACATTGTACAAAACCTCTTTGACAAAAATAAACACCACAGAACCGTTAGCCTTAACTCTCATTATATAGTATTGTTCAAGAACCCTAGAGACGCCAGTCAAATAGTACATTTCTCCAAACAGATGTTTCCCGGGAAAACTGAGTATATGAAGGACGCCTATAATGACGCCACTTCACAACCCCACGGGTACTTAGTAGTAGACTTGAAACAAGACACACCGGAAAATATGAGACTTACAACGGGTGTATTTCCTAATGATGTTAGATATGTGTACGTAAAGAAATAAATAATCGATGGTTCGGAGAAACGCTTCATTTTAGTTTTCGTCATCGAAAGAGCATCATGTCAGCCAGATTAAAACGTAATTCCCATACTTTACGTTTATTGGGTAAAAATAACGTTAATTTGAGAAAGCGTATAATATCGAATGCTAACAAAGATTTATTAACGTGCATATGCGAGATATGTGACAACACTTTAAAAGGAAATGTTCCACTAACGTCCAAGCAGATGAAGAAAATAGCGAGGCACAAGAAGGGTATCAGAATTGTGGCCGACAAGAAAAAGAGTCTAAAGACGAAGCGAAAAGTTCTTAAAGGCCAGACAGGCGCTGTACTTCCCTTTATTTTGCCCGCAATAGCGGGACTCTTAGGTCCCGTAATAGGAAAGTTATTTGGTGGACAATGAAGAAGATGGCGCTAGTCGATCCGAGAATGCTACCGACAATTCATCGACCGCCGACTCCTCCTCTCGTGGCTGCACTTTCCGATCTGGACAAGGATATGAAAGGAATTCTAGATGAACGTCACGTTAGCAGCAGCGACAAGGTTAGAATGTACAACAGCGTACTCGCGAGATATCAATCGTTTAATGATCAATACGCTAATTATCAAAGACCGCCGTCAGCAACCCCATCCGTGCAGACTACATCATTGGAAGATGACGACATAATAGACACAGTTCCTACTAACATGAAAAGTAAAGCGGGTATGGTCCTTAAAAGGCTCAAACCCGCGTTAAAATGGAACCAGAAAGGCGAAATAATATATAATGAGAGAACATATCCAAACACCAACATAACCGACTTGGTCAATGACGTGGTGAGAGACAGGAAAAAACAACGTGTTTTAAAAGGGCAGGATGTATTTTTAAATGTATTGAAAGATATAAACCTACCCAGGCATTTGGTCGGTAATACTCACATACTAAAAAAGATTGATGACGTTACACAAACCGAGAAGACACCGCCACCCGCAGCTATACAGTCGCCACCCAAGAAACGTTCGACCAGAAAGAGCGCCGCCGCAATCACGCCGAAACGATGGGCCGTTTATAAATCCAAATAATGGAGAACGTATATTACGATGAAAGTAAGCCGGGTAGTTATGGGGGTATTAGACCACTGGCGCGAGAAGCAAAGACGAGTAGGTCGAAGGCTAAAAAATGGTTAAACGCGCAAAGAACGTACACGTTACACAAACCAGTGAGGCGACGCTTTCCAAGACGTAGGACGATAGTGTCCGGTATAGACGACCAATGGCAGGCTGATTTGGCCGACTTAAGCAATATCTCCACATACAATAGAGGGTATAAATTTTTATTAACGTGTATAGATGTATTATCCAAGTACGCTTGGGTTGTACCCCTGAAAAACAAAAGTAGTAAAAGTTTACTCTCCGCATTCAAACGTATTTTAGCCGAGGGGCGTAAGCCCGCAAATTTACAAACAGACAAAGGGACGGAGTTTTTAAACAAACCGTTTCAAAAATACCTAAAGAGTAGAAAAATCAAGTTTTTCACGACGCACAATTCCGAGACAAAAGCGGCTATCGTGGAAAGATTTAATAGAACACTTAAAACGCGAATGTTTAGGTTTTTTACGCATAATAACACTCATAAATATCTAAATGTTTTACAAGATTTCGTCAGGTCTTACAATCATTCGTATCACCGCAGTATTAAAACGTATCCGGCCAATGTAGACGAAGATAATGAGTTAATTATATGGAAACGGCTGTATGGGAAATACGGTAGGCGGAAAAAGGCCAGATTTAAAGAGAACGATAGAGTAAGAATCAGTAAGGCAAAACGGACATTTGAAAAGGGGTACGAACAAAACTTTAGCGAGGAGATATTCACGATCGTAAAGGTATTGCGTACCAACCCATATACGTACAAACTGTCCGATTATAACGGGGAGCTATTGCTGGGTAGTTTTTACGAGCAGGAGTTAGCGGAAGTTGTCGGCCAGGATATATATAAGATAGAAAAAGTATTAAAACGTAGGAAAAACGAAATTTTCGTCAAATGGCTAGGGTACCCCGACAGCTTTAATCAGTGGATACCCAAGACTGATATAAAATCATAGTCATTGAATTTCGATGTCATTATGGAAAACGAATCTCGAAGAAGTTGGTGCTTTTTCGGACGAGATGTGCCGAGAAGCGAAATAGTTTATTTTTGTCAAATTCTTATAATATATATTATAATTATAATAAGCTTGTACAATTTAACATCTGGCACGAAAGACAAGGAATTGTGGACCGCGCTCTTAGCTAGTAATTTGGGATATCTACTCCCTCAGCCGAAAATAAATAAACATGTTTCTATTGACGCTACCCAGTAATAGTTCGTCGGCTTATTTCCCAGATAACACCTTGACGTCTTATAAAACTAAACTAGCCCACCAAATAGACTTGGAAGGCGACTGGGAAGTGGGTTTGAGCGAAATTCAATATTCCAAGACATGGTATAATGTGAGGAAAGATCAATGCATCGTCAAGTTATCTATAAAGACGGAGAAAAAAGCGCCAGACGACCTCAGAGTGGTACCGCTACCGCCACGAACCAAGAGGGCTATAGGGTATACGGTAGAAGAAAATGTGGGTGATGTTTTTTCGTCATATTTTTATAAACTAACTCCCGGTCGTTATGACAATGCTATGGAAATTATCGACGCATTAAACGAATTTGCGTCAGAGTTGAACGCATTTAGCATGAGTTATAATAGCCGAACTAAAAAATGTAAAATGTTCGTGAAAAAAGACTGCATATTAGAATTAAGCGAAGATTTAAAGAACATATTGGGATTCTGGGACGATAACGTAAATGTATACAGCGAAGGAAATCACGAACCGCCGCACGTAGTTGACGTTAATCAGGGATTCTATGGAATATACGTATATAGCGATATCGTTAGACCCCATCCAGTGGGTGACACTCTAGCGCCACTTTTAAGAATAGTACCGGTAATAGATAAGGAAGAGGGGCTTATTAGCATCGTATATAGTCAGCCATATTTCCACCCGGTACAGACGAAGAATTTTAACGTCATAGGGGTGTATTTATACGACGACTCGGGTCAACGTGTGACATTTGAATCTGGGAAATTGGTCGTGACGCTACAATTTAGACGTAGAAGGCATCAACTATGAAACACCGATGTACACAACGTTTATACGACGACTACTATTTGAGACAAGTTGGAAATGGGTTTCCTCCTCCGTATGCCGGCACCCGTATGCAACGTGGATACGGTATTTTCTCCGGGCTATCTAAAGCCATTATGCCCTTACTAAAAACGGGTGCGAAAGCTATCGGTCGAAAGGCTCTCACTGCAATCCCCGAAATTGCGAGCGGAATTTTGGAAGGTAAACCACCGTCACGAGTCATCAAAAAGACACTTAAAAAGGCGGGAGGTGAACTGGTAAACGAAGGTTTGAGGGGTATGCGGAGACCTATAAAAAGGCGAGCACCGTCAAATCGAGCCAAAAGCAAAGGAAGCCGACCGAAGCGACGGAAGAAGACTAAAGACATATTTTCATAATGTCGCTAATTCACCCGCAATCCAGCGAAAGTATGAATTCTCAAATCGATTGGTTTTCAATACCACCGACTAACACGGCTATAGCTGATGGATTTTTCGAACAGTACCACCCGATAGCCACTTTAACGGATACGGGACCGATAGAGTTTGCGGTAAATGGATCGGACTTTCTGGATTTGGCGCATACATACATTAACATCAAAGCTCGCATAGTAAAAGCGGACGGTACGGACATAGCCGCCGCGGCGAAAGTCACGCCGGTGAATAACTGGTTACATTCTCTCTTAAGTCAAGTCGACATAACACTCAATGGGAAATTAATTACACCATCTACCAATACATACGCGTATCGAAGCTATATGGAGACATTGCTTAATTACGGACATGACGCGAAAACGGGTCACCTGACTAATAGTCTATGGTTTAAGGATGACGCATCCGAGTTTGAGTCTGTAGCAGCCACTAACATCGGTGTTAGTAATCGAATGAAAGCAACCAAGGAAAGCGCTGTCGTCGATATGATCGGTAGACTACACGCCGACATATTTTTCCAAGAGAGGTATTTACTCAGTGGAGTAGAGGTTAAAATACGACTAATCAGGTCGAAAGATACTTTTAATCTCATGGTCGACAGCACTGACACCGAAGATTATCGCGTCAACATTAAAGAAGCGAGTTTATACGTGCGAAAAGTGAAGTTAGATCCGGCTGTTGAGATATCGGCGATGAAAGCTTTGGAAAAGGGAACCGCCAAATATCCTATAAAAAGAGTTGAAACGAAAGTATTCTCGATTCCTCGCGGGAGTCTCATAAACACGCAACAAAACCTAGTTCTCGGGCAGTTACCGACTCGTATGGTTATCGGATTTGTGGACAATGCGGCACTGAATGGAGACCATGAAAAAAATCCGTTTAATTTCAGACATTTCAAAATAAATTATCTATCTGTGCGCGTTAATGGTAGACAAATACCGAGTAAAGCGTACACTCCGGACTTCCCCAACAAAAGCTACTCGAGAAGTTACTTCAGCTTATTCCTGGGCAGTTCTAAAGCATTTCAGAACTGGGGCAATAGTGTGTCATACTCGGATTATCTTAACGGGTAAGAAGTAGCTGTCATACAGCGAATAGTAAACATTTACCGTAGATCCTCTAGAGTAGTAGTAGTATATTTACTATAATTTATAGTCTAAGTTAAATATTCGAGTCAGCATTACTTACGATCCTTCCAACGAATAGTGAACATGCACTCAGAGTAGTACTTTTAATACGATACATTGTATTATAATATTTGAATGGGCTTTACTTTAATCCTTCCCCACGCTAAAGTGTACGGGTATGTTTCAGGTACACTTTGTGGACGGTCGACCTCAGCCCTGATCTGGTCGAAGGCGACGACTTCGATCTAGTTCAAACGGGGAATCTAAGTCTAGAAGTCCATTTCACGGATGCACTAACGACCACTATCAACGCTATATGTTTACTGGAACGTCCAAACATGATCGAAATTGATAAGACCAGGAACATCCTAACGGACTTCACAGCATGAACAACGTTCAACTCTCTGGGATTTTACGACAGGACGAGTATGCCAGACTATCATTTAAAGGCGTATATTCTCTAGACACTCTTCCAAACGGAATAGGCGGTCGTCGAAGTATAATAAGTAACACTGACCCTTCTACTAAACCTGGACTACATTGGATCGCTATTCATATAGACGATGTTGGTCGGGGAGAGTATTTCGACTCTATGGGATTACCGCCTATACACCGAAAGTTCCTAGATTACATGAATCGAAATAGTACTATATGGACATATAATGATAAACAGTTACAATCTAGTGTAACGGCTGTATGTGGACAGTACGTATTATTTTACATTTTAATGCGATGTCGTAATGTATCCATGCCGGATATTGTAAATAGATTTAACAGTGATTATATATTGAATGATATAAAAGTATACGATTTTGTAAATGAATTGATAAATCATAATGTATGAACCGGATATGTATATTTGTAAATGGTAGTTATAGTTTGCTAATGTAGAAGTATCCGAAACGATTTGTCAGGACTGACCTCAGCTCCGAGCCGTATGGCATGACATACTGTAGTAGTGACTGCATTAGCATATTTAATTTAGGATTGTTCGTAAAATAAGACGGAAAACATAAAAAAATATTACATTTCGACATTTATTATTTCGTCTTATTTTACGAGCGACCTAAGTACCTGTATATATGTTATGTGTGTATGTATTAAATAAATGTTAAAAAATGAGCTCAATATACGACTAACGTCTTATTTAATTGTAGCGCATGCAAGCAATAACAAAATATTATATTGTATTATACGAAACTTTATTTTATTAACCGTCTTACACGAAAGTTAATCAAGAGGTACAGTAACACTTAAAATAAAATAAAAAGAAATAAAAAAAATTGCCCCAACATAATACTACTCTATTAACTATACAAATGTACATGTACCTAACATGGATAGTAACCTATTTAATATATTATCCCACAATCGTGCAAGTACTTTTCTAGTAAGATTTTAAAGAGCGACGATTACGCGTTAATTTCTACAAATTGACGGGTACATAATTCTGGGACAGTATATACATTAGAATCCATTTAATGTCAGGCGGCATGGTCCAATATCGCAGATAGGCTATATATGTTATAATAATTAAATACTTACAACACCTAGGTATATACAGGTTATGATAATTTACGTGAAAACACACTCGCCGCAATAAAGCGAAAATTACGATAATTACCGATAATATAACGCGAGTTATAATCTCGAAAACATCTATAGCTACTATACGTATACCTGAATTTATACACAAGACAAAAAAAACCCGACAATTCCGTATAATACACATTGTCATTACAGACGTGGTATATCCTTATGCCCATGGGCAATCGTGTTAATGCCGTCATCGGCTATATATCGCTTATCATCGAACGGACTAAGTCCAATTTTATTTGACGATATGGAAAATAGTCGATGTTTGAACGAACGAATCTGTCGCATCTTGGCCATCTTTATTTTGCCTAGTTCTAAACAGTCCTTGTAATCTCGATGCTTCAAGTCACGTTTGGTAACAGATTTCGTAATACCTTTCGCCGTTTTTTTCTCGGTCTTACCTTTCGCGGCGTCTACATACGTGAAAGAATACATTTTAGAACGTAGGCCTACAAATTCGGAGATGGGAATGGACGCAGTTTCGTCTTTAAATTTTCCTACTCTTTTCTTGTTTACTTGGCTATACATGAAGTGCGTACTAGGATATTCAGATGTGTCAAATAGATCCAAGTCTTCGTTCATATCTTCGTAAATATCGGCGGTAATCACGTGGTATAATAGCGAGTCAGTGTCAGTGAACGCTAATCGCGCCCTTTCGCCGTACTTTCGTTTTACGTAGTTGTAGTGAAAATCATACATGAGTGTTTTGGATATATCCAACACGCAAAATCCGACGTATGTGGGTCTGTTTAAAACTAAGTTAACTTGTTTTAATTTGACGGCTACGAAATTGTCGTCAAATATGTGGAATGATGTGTAAGATGGCTTGGCTATTAATTTGAGTAATTTCTTTTCGTCTGTGACTAATTTTATGTTAACTCTTTTGCGTATATTTTCGCAGCACTTTCCGAAAATACTGTTATTTAAAAGTTTAAAAAAGTCTTTTTCGAAGTCATTTTTTGCCTCCTTCCGCTTTTGAGTATTGTAATCTATGTATTTCCTTAGCCACTTCGACTGTTTGAATGCGAGAACCCTGTAGGTTTTCGTGATTTCTAGCCCCAATTCTACGCATTGTTTTAAATTTCTGTGGTGAATTATGTACTTTGATTTATCGTTTAAATTAGGGATGAGCTTTTCTGAAGCTGAGTGTTTCATTTTTAAAGTATCTAACAATTGGTGCGAGTACGGCGAAAGCATATCGGCGGTAACTTTTACTTTCTGGGCCGCGAGGGGGTAGTCGCTATGCCGTTGGTGTATTTCAGAGGGATACTTAATATCTACCTCTAAAATGTAACCGTCTTCGCCATCATCGTCGACTTTGGTAACATCTAGAGTATCTATTTCGTCTTCAGTGAGCCATCTAAATCCCCCAGTAGGCAACGATTGAGTCATGGCGTAGCCATATAGGTTATTCGCGTCTAAATATATAATGTAGCTGGTTTCTTTCGATTCGTCGTAATCCTCCATATATTTGTTGTTAGCTTTACAATAGCGTTTACTAATGACTGAAATGCCCCCTCGTAACCCCGCTTCGACGAAATTGTATTGAGTGATATCGGTGATTAAATCAAGTTCAACGCCGGTCATCTTTAGACACGCCTGCCACGATAGTCCAGGTGATGTATAAAAGTGACAGGGGTCTAATTTATAAAATTCCATGCATAGTTTCCTATAGTTTTGAAATACGTCGGCTAGAAGGATACAGTCTGTTAATAGGTATAGATCGTGATAGTCGCCCATTGTTCGCATGTCGAACGATTTCCATATGTTCTGGGCGTGCTCGTACTCTGCATCGCTAATATTTTCACCGCGCAATATATTATAGAACTGTTCTTTCACTGGTAATGTAGTTTCGTTAAACTTATCGAATGATGACATTTCATCGTAGGGATAAACACCTTTACGCAACAACAGCGGTAGTTTATCTTTGTCGAACAACTTGTTGAGAAGTGTGAATTTGTCTGAACCTTGCGACGCTAAATTTGTAACTAATTTTTCTAGGGATGTACCCATGAATTGAAACGAGTCGATGAACTGCAAATCGCCTATTCCAAAAGAAATGTATTTCTCTGTATTATTGGGGATGCATGTTATTTCTTTGTTTTTTATTTTAGAAAGACCCTGCAAGATTAAATGTGAATCATATCCGCGTAGATTATGCATAACAACCGGTATTTTGTTAGAATATGTAAAATTTAGATTGCAACTATTGTGCGCTGCACCCCTGAATTTACCAGTCATGTGGTCGTGATCTCGCACGCGATCGTTACCTAATTCTTCGTCACATATGTGGCAATTGACGCTGTTATCGTAAAGTAGCCGGTCGTTATCCGTAAATACCATCGGTTCGATATGTTCTAACTTTCGCTTGATATTCTGCTCTTCTATCAGTAGTTGTTCTATAAATCGATCGATTGTGTCAACCCCCCTATATACCACCGGTGGCGTAAAATTGTCTTCGTTAGTCGAGACAACAACGTACGAAAATCCGCACGCAGTGTGCTGTTGATACTTCGTGGTGTGAGATCGGTTAGGATCAGGCTCCGCTGTGTGTATTTTCTCCGTGATACTCTCTAGATCGGCGTATATAACGAAAGGCACCTCTAACTGTTTATGATAGTCTCTGTAAGACAGTACACTGTCGTTCGCATTTGGCATTTTAACGCGCTGACCTCCGTGCGTTTTACAGAGAGGCTCGTGGACATCGAGCAAATCTTGACGTATAAAACCGTGCATGCAGTACGCGCAGAAGTACCTTTTCTGTCTATATTTCGTCAGACTAGATAAAAACCCGCTAAATTTGTTTATGAGGCAATAGTGACTTTTGGTCCCCTTATTAATAAGCAATAAGTCGACATGTTTTTCCTGTTTTTGGGAGGTTACATGTAGGGGGAACGGTATCTTTTTTTCATAACCATACACATTTACACTTATATTATTCGACTTTTCAAATTTTGGAATATTATTTATCGTTACTGGAAACGAAATTCCGTTAAAATTCAGATCATTTTTATGGTTTTCGTAGTTGGTTACACGCTCTCGATTGTTTTTTACGGGATAAAGTCGCGCTAACACGCACCATTTAAAACATTCATCGTCTTTATTTTTAATATTTACGATAGATTTCTTATGTGCTAATTCCCTCGGTAGTGGAATATAGCTAGTTGGCCTAATTGGAGTAAACTGGGCTACATCTAAATCGATCGACGATATCTCGTCTATTGTATATCCACTTCCGTCTCTGGTATAATTACCTACCGAGTTTAATATGGTATTAACGGCTTCGTCGTACGAGCCATTTAATTCGTGTACGTTAACTGTCGGTATTGAAAAACTTCTAAAATGAGGTGTTTTCGGCTCATCGTTTTCATCCGCGTTAAACTTTACAAACTTAGTATTTAAGACCATGTTCCATTTAATACCCCGTCTATCGCTCACTTGACTTTGTAAGATGTCTAAAATTTTGGGTTTTATATTATTTAAAAATGTCAGGGGGTCCGTATAACTTTCTCCGTCGAGAGTGTAATGACGTACATTATCATTAATTGCGGATTTGTACGGAGGTGTATGCATTTGTTTCGAGGTTGATGGAATTGCTTCCGGTATAGAATCACGTACATCCGCTCCCGTAGATGCGTAATCGTTGTTTAAATGGTGTTCGGAGGTCGATGGTGTAGGTTCGGTAGATATATCCACTGGCGGCGCAGTTTCACTACTCGTTTCACGTGCGTTAATTGCGCACGTTTTGCCATGATTTTTAAATACATCTCTCCGATGAAATTGACGACCGCAAACGCACGTGTGCTGTTTTGTGACGGAGTGAGATTTCGCGTGTCGCCTAAGTGAGTTCTTCGTTTTATATGTACGATCGCACGTGTCGCACGTATGCCGACCAGCACCAGTTTGCGTATTTCTGCAAATATTTGACAATATAGATAATAGCGCTCTTAAAAAAAAACCCCGACTATTGGACACCCATCCGAGGGGTGGATGGTAACCGTCTATAGAACGTCCCTATACTACTAGTATCGAAAAATTTAGTTTCACCTCATTTACATATTTTTCTTGTTATCGAGTAATGGATATAAGGGCGATTCTCGGATATCGCGTCTATAGAACCCTCCTATACTACTAGTAACCAATAGTTCGTCATCTGGTTATACGCTTCTCATATCGCTTAGTTTACTGTAACTGACGATATATAGCCTTCTACTAATTGATCATACATTATAGGCTATTATACGCTAATTATTTCGGTTAGTATGTCACTTACTTGCGCAATAAATTTACGAGCCACGCTTTTGACTCGGCTAGCTCTATGGAGAAACGCTCGTGATTTTCAATGATTTCCATAAGTCTATTTAATTTTTCGACGTCCGAGTGTGTCAACACGATGTCAGTCGGTGTAGATTCCGCGGGTGCGGGAGATATCGGTTGGGTTTGCGGCGTATACGCCGATTGTTTATCCGCCGTAGAGGTAGACGGAGCTGGCGACGTTAAGTCGATCAAGCGCGGGCTCCAGCGTTCGTCGAACAATTCGCTGTAAAGTGTATATATACCTGTTTACGTATGATAAAACAAATACAAATACATACAAATACATACGTACGTATACATACACACGTACGTACGTACATGTACATACATACATACATACATACATACATACATACATACATACTGAGAGCTCACGATGTAGTGGTTAGAGCGTGCGCCTTTCACTCGAGAGGCCGGGGTTCGAGGCCGTTACTTGCAGGGATTTTTCCGGGGCTTTCCACCGCATTTGAGACACGTGTACATGGTAACGTGGACAGACGTGAAAGTGCGGTATACCAAATGCATATATTATTTTTTTTATTTTATTTTACATGCGTACGTACGTGCATGTATACGTACGTACGTACGTACATACGTACATACATACATACATACGTACGTACATACATCCATACATACATACATACATACGTACATACGTACGTACGTACATACATACATACATACATACATACATACATACATACATACATACATACATACATACATACATACATACATACAT
>WNLI01147788.1:0-15861 GCA_025802215.1 Wirenia argentea
GGTGGAAGGGTGAGACGCAGACACTCTCCGCTGACACTACAAATTGTTGGAAGCTGAAAAAACAGCCGAAGAGCTTTATTATACGATACACGAATTTTGTCAAAACTATATTTGGGGTATCTCACCCAAAGGTGCGAACAGTATAGACTCGTACAAAAAGTTGTGAACAACCTACGCTTAACACTTATAGAACAGTGACTAAATTTCCTAATGAGCATATTCGATCGAATGAACAAGGATCGTAATTCACGTGATATATCATCATTATCATATAAATCATCGCGTATGATAACACCTAGATATTTGTATTTGTCAACAAACACCAACTTTCTACCGCAAAGATATAAATTTGCATCACTGTTTTTCATAGATTTCGATTTGATTACCATACATACAGACTTATCGACATTGAATTTAATATCATGTTCGTTTGCGTATTTGCTACAGACATTCAAAAGTTGTTGAAGACCAGCCACACTCGGACTGAGTATGACCATGTCATCGGCATAGAACAGATGATTGTACGATATACTGTTATATGAACATCCACATTTTGACGATAATTTAACACTTAAATTGTCCAAGTAGAGAGAAAACAGTCTAGGTGATAGTATACCCCCTTGTTTTACACCATTACTGACCCTGAAGTAATCAGTACACACATTTTTCCATTTTATGTTAAACATTTGTTCTGTGTACCAGAATTTTATAATTTTTACAATGTACAAAGGCACTTTTCTTTCAATTAGGATATGGAATAACATCCAGTGGTTAACTCGGTCAAAAGCTTTGGATGCATCCAGGCTCCTTTCCTTTAAACTATCCTACATACTTAGACTCGGTGGACCTGGTTTCGCACAATTATCGCGTGTTATGCATTATAATACCATAACCGTTACTATCGCTATTTGTTACTAAATGTGTTTTAAAACTATAGTATCTTACCTAAATGTCCCCATAGAAACAAAATGTCATATCCGATCTAGTTCACTACAGTACGACTCGATATATGTGGCACTATGGGCGGTCATAATTCCCTGTCAGTGTACCTGGTTTCGTAGCAGTGTACCTGGTTTCGTAGCAGTGTACCTGGTTTCGCACAAGTTTTTGTAGTCAATACACTCCGTTGTTACATGAAATTAATCACGATCAAATGAATATTATTATCAATATAACACCACTGGGCATTATCACTGAAAATAAAATTAAAATTAAAGGCATAGTCCGTCTACAATTGGAAGAAAAGAAGATCTCATTAAAGGTGAGTCAATCCTTACTGTAATGGAGGTAAAATTGCTGATTTGTTATAATATCCGATGTGGTAAGTCAACAGTGTGTCAGTATATGTGCAAACAATAGACCAGACAGTGTCAATTCACAACAGACCGACGTAGCCTCAAAACGCTCACCTGAGATATTTACATATTTTATGAAATTGTGTCAGCTAGTTTTAGATTAAATTGTAGACAATCATTATGTTACTATCAAATAAACATGTGCATTTTAAATAGTGTATGATTTTATATTTTTAAACTATATATATTATGTAATTTATAATTTATTATATAATGATGGATCAATTGCTACGCAGAATTCGTGAGTTTTAAATAGTATTTACTTATAATCTATTTCATGGGAAATTATATAATAACGTATTCAAGTTCAACACAATTTGCTTATGGTCAATAGATTTTACTGTTATTTATCTTAAGACTATAATTTATATAATGCGAATGTCTATTATGATAATTGTAGACTTAATTAACAATTCACATTGTAGCCTATAGTTTAGCTTTCCAAATGGTATATAAAATTGCTAGGACTGTATATAATGATGTATGGATAAAGCTAAAATAAGCAATCATAACATAGTACGTAATACGTATAGGCCGTATATTAAATGTTGGCCAATAGGGCCAGCTTGGGATAAGTTGAGTAGCAGATTAAATATTTCCCTAATATATGCTTTCGGCTAATATAATATAACGACAAATAATGTCAATATGTAACTACAAACACTTGAAAAAAACACCCCCATCATAACATATACACGGTTTACATAAAAGCTGTGTTTCGCTATTCAGTCGACCAGTGTCAAAAGTGATCAAAGTGCGCACAACAATGTCATGAATGATACATTCGTTGTTGTTCAAAAATTAGATAGCATTTCTTACTCTTCGGGTTTGCAGTTATTACACCGCCATAGAACCTCTTCTATCATTAGACTCATGTCTATCGCTGCCTGTTCATCTCCAGCGCACTCGTAGTGCACCCAGTAGTCACAATAGTCACACCCAATCCACAGAGTATTAACCCCCGTGTTGCAGACAGGGCATAGTGTTTGCGAGGATACAGGGCTAGGGCTGTTCTCTACGGGGTCATCCGAGAATAGACCGATGGAGATATCCGGAAGTGGGAGGGGTTTCGGTGTAGGACGTCGAACAGTCTTGGTTGGGCGAGGTTTTTGTTGAATTTTTGTTCGCTTTTCCTTAGATGGCACGTTTGAGGCTGCGTGGGGTGCCGGCGTTGGTGTCTGTGATTCAGTGTGTTTTGTAATCACGCGCGCTTTCTTACAGGCTGTCGCACGTTTTGGCTTACTGCGTATATTCGGCGGTTGGATCAGGATATGTCCAAGGTTCGCGGGGATCAACCCCAATGTTACTAGTTTGTTGACATCGGTCTTTGGTGCAGCAGACTGAGGTGTCGCCTTTGTGGGACCGGTAGGTTTTGCCGATTTCTTGCCTTGGCCCTTGCCTTTGCCGAGTACTGGACTTACGAACTTCGGACGCTTCGGACGCGAGGTGCAGGAGGTCGCTTGATCTGTTGCCACTGGTACTTGGTCGATTGGTCTGGTGCCACTGGTACTTGGCTGATGTTCATCGAGGACGTTGGCGGTCAGATCTGGTAGTTCGTCGACTTCGAGATCGTCGTGAAGTAACGGTACGATCATTCTTGAGAGTACCTTGTCTGGGTTGTAGGGGATGATTCCAGCGCGATCGAATGCAGATTCTATGTGGCACGGTGGGATTTTGTTACTCGCCAGTTTATAAATGTTTGGAAAGAGTGAGCGGGGTAGAGTGCGCATGCCGGTGTATCCTGCTGACGTGGTGAGTTTGGTGAAGTTGTGTTTCAGTAGATGGAAGTAACCGACATCTAGTGGTTGTAGTAGGTGTGTGCTGTGGGAAGGGAAGCACATTAACTCGATCTTGTTTTCGATGGCGAGGTCTATTACGGTGGGCGATAGATGGGAGGCGTGGTTATCCATGGTGAGTAAAATGGGTCTTCGCGATCCGCAGTTCTTTAGGAAGACATCGCGAAACCAGATGATGAACAAGTCGGAGTTGATGTAGCCGGAGTCGGATTTGGTCATCACCCAGTTATCCGGAACTCCGTCGGTGCAGTCAGCTAATGGCATCGACTTCTTGAAGATGATCATCGGTGGCAGTACCTTCCCATCGGCGCAGACAGTGGCATTGACGGTTACGTGCCCTGCGATGCTGACGGCTTGCTGGTGCGGCTCTGTGTCCTTCCCAACCACCACTTTGGTTTTGCTGGTTTCCTTTCCCGAGAACCCCGTTTCATCGACATTGAAGATGTGACTCGGTTTGTCGGCGATATTCAGGTCTTCCAGCGTGTCTCGCAACAGTTGGAAGTAGTCGACGACGTCGTCCTTTTGCAGCTCCGCTCGCGTTTTCTCCAGATGTCTCGGTGTTTTCAGACTCACCTCCTTCTTGTGTCGCTTCAGGAACGCTCGCATCCACTTGTGTGTCGGGCCTTCATCTGCGTTCATCCTCGTTTTTCGCCCGCTATTGATGACAATGTCTCGCGCGTATCGTCGGATTGTCGCCCGCGTGAGTGGTAGAGCGCGCTTTCCCATATACTGGCAGTAGAACACCAGCGCCCTCTCCTCTTCCTCCGTCAGTAATCCGACCCCGCCAACGTGTGTTGCCTTTCCAACATAGCGCCCCCAGGCATGATCTTTGATCGTGGACCTGGGTACGCCCGTTTCCTTTGACGCCTGTCCCAGAGACTTTTTGTGTTTCCGTATTAGAGCGATAGCTCGACTCAGCTCCTCTTTGCTGTACTTGGATCGTCGGACCATGATGCAACTGGGAACAAATAACGTCTCGGTATATAATATGCGCGCATGGACTGGAAATATTCAACGCGAGGATATAGTGCTGGATCGACTTACAATCCATGGGTCATTTGTTCGAATCACGTAATCGAGGATACCTCAGGGGATAGCTCAGTCGGCTAAAGCGTTGGACTATCATTCCAATCCAGAGTGGATTCGAATCTCGGACTTTGCGATCGGCGTTTTAATTGGAAATTGTTCCGAGTGATTTCTCGGTATTCTGCACGGGTGAGAGCACATTTCCCTAGCCTCGGTTTACCAAGTCTGTAGAATTGGTACTGATCAGGGTTAGCTCTGGCCTCTCAAGTCAGCGTGCCAAAAATGCCCAAATTCCCTATAACTGTTCATGAATCATGATTTTATGGGTTATTTTGAATAAAATCAAGTGCCAAATGAAATTTTATTGTGCCATTTATAAAATCTTTGCATCATTTGGCACATAATGCACGTACAGAGCTAACCCTGATTGTAAGCAACGGTTTTGCAAACTATATCGTTTTGGATATTTTCATAGTATAGATTTTCATTGATTTTCACGATTTTCAAGTAATAATGGTATAATGCATGTGTCCCAACAGGAGAGCGTGCACCCGTACAGTTTTGTGGCGCGAGTTGGGTTCAAGGAATTGTTAGAAGTGGGTAATTGTGGGTCTCAGGTTGTGCCACTGTTACCACGCATCACCGCACCACTCAGGGTGGCTTTGGTAAGTACACATTACACAATATATATATACTCTTTAAAAAATCCTTCAAAACTACATCAATATTTCTATAAATGCTGATAATATGTACAGTATGGCATACTGAAAGATCAATGCATGATTTCATAGTTAGCAAAATTGGTCCGGGACCAATCCGACATTTTGTTTATGCCAAACATTCATCGGAACCCTGAAAAAACAATATGATTTCACATTTTAATCAGTGGTTTAATGGTCATTCTCCGGGTCACTTGATGGTTAGTTAGTTTGTTAGCAAGAGGCTTGACTTAATAAAGTCGTGGTCTGGACACACAGAGGGCCCTTTACCAAACAAGCCTTAAAACGATAACCGCTTTATAACTAGTAGGAATACTAAAACAATATCCGTGACAACCACTTGATGGTTATTCTACGGGTCACTTGTCAATACCAAGCGACGATTGGTCAATTTTCATTAGACTTTTTTTACCGCCCGCTTTTATATGTACCGCCATATGTCCAATGAAAAACATAGGGTATCTTGGTAACATGTTGGAAACACTGAACTAGTGCATGCTTACACTGTACATACTAGTCAAACTAAGAAAAGTACCATATATCTCTTCCAAACTACGCGAGTATTTCTATAATGCTAGTCTTTCACATGTGACGCTAACACTTGTTTATTTTCAAACTTACCAAATGCTTGTCTAGGAATGATTATTGCTTCATCAAATGTCATCTTTTTTAAATATTTGTATCGGTGCGTCTACATAGCCCATATTACTTGACAGTTGTTCTAATTTTCAGGGCAGGACAGATTCAACCGTATGTGAAGCCGGCGTATCTGCCTTGGGTCAACTAAGCTCAGTGGCTGGTGCATCGCTTAATTCTCACATCAAAATATTATTCATGTCAAAACTTTACTCATGACGAAACTTTACTCCTGTCAAAACTTTTGCAGGGCAGTACAAATTCCACAGTGTGTGAAGCCGGTGTATCTGCGTTAGGACAACTCAGCTCAGTCGCTGGTGCATCGCTTAATTCTCACGTCAAAACCTTATTCGTGTCAAAACTTTACTCATGACGAAACTTTACCCCTGTCAAAACTTTTACAGGGCAGTACAGATTCAACAATATGTGAAGCCGGATCAAATCGCTTAACTCCTTGACTGCCAGGATAATTAATTACATCTTCTCATGACGTGTATATACGTCTTTGGTAATCAAGGAGTTAATTATTATATATCAAAACTTTACTCGGGCATGAATATCGGACACCGCACTTGAAATATTACAGTTAGGGAACACGTTAAACCCACTCATTTGTTATAGCTGTACCAATTTTTCAGGGCAGTACAGATTCAACCGTGTGTGAAGCCGGCGTATCTGCGTTAGGACAACTCTGCTCAGTCGCTTAATTCTCATGTCAAAACCTTATTCATGTCAAAACTTTACTCATGTAGAAACTTTATTCATGTAAAAACTTTTGCAGGGCAGTACAGATTCCACAGTATGTGAAGCCGGTGTATCTGCGTTAGGACAACTCAGCTCAGTCGCTGGGTCATCGCTTAATTCTCATGTCAAAACTTTACTCGGACCGGTCAGTATTTATGCTTATTGGTATTGTGTAAACTGCAAAGTTGGATTTACATGACGATACAGTTGTCAATATTACAACAACCAACGCCACATTCAACGCTGACTTGGAATTGATTTGTCACGTAGGCATTCACACAACGAAACCATTGCATTGATGGGATATTATATGCAACTGTCACGCTAACTACTGTATAGGTTGTTAATTTGGTGGGTTGAAACTTTAGCAAATTGACTACTTGTCGTATTTTCAATGGTTTTTAATTTGACAAATAGTAAAAAGACTAATTGGCGTGTTTTTAATTTAGCGAATTCTTCAAACTAGCGAAATTAGCGAAAGTTTCCACCTAGCGAAAATTTCCACCTACAGTATGCAGTACTTCCGCGATTTTCAAAGAGGGGACCATAAAGTACACGTGACAGTAAGCTATCCCATTTATGCAAATTAATAGATTTTTGCTAGGCTAAAATACAAATTAGATTGTATTTAAGGGAGGTAACTTGAAGCAAAAACATTATGTACGTATACGGATTAAGCCCCTTGAGCTGGATGTGCATTATTTAGGTAACGAAATAACTCCCACTGGACTAACAGTTACTAGTAAAGTGTCCGTGCCGGATCCAGGATTTTGGTTTTGGGAGGGGCAGCCACTTTAGGGGGAGGGCGCCAAAAAGGGTTTGTTCCTATTAAAGCCCTTCCCAGTAAAGCCCGCCTCCTATCAAAACAAAAAAATTCCCAGTAAAGCCCACCGTCTGGGAGTGGGCTTTACTGGGAACTTTTACGAAAATTATTCCCATTAAAGCCCTATCTAGCCGAACAATAGACATTAGGTATAACAGCATAGGCACATGTACTAAGACAACATTGCGTGTATGTAATAATGGTGTTGGTATAAACTAAGTACTCAGTAGTTATAGGGACTGGAATATGTCATAAACAATGTATAAATAATAAGAACAATGAATACTTTTAGAAACAAAAGAAACACAAAAAAACAATAAAATATGTTATTTAAATATAATTTTATTATAACGAAATCATATATATATATAAACAATGCATAAATAAATTATATATAATATATTAGCACTAAATCAATATTTGATAATACATATATTAAATGGTGTCCCTTGCTATGCAATGGTGTCCCTTGTTATGCAATGGTGTCCCTTGTTATGCAATGGTCTCCCTTGCTATGCAAATGGTAATGGGAAATCATCAATATGGAGAACTTTCCTACTCAACTAATATTATAAGGTACAAGTGTGACATTTTTACATGTGACACTACATCTAATGGGAAAGATAGATATGTATGGAATACCTTGCTACTGTAAAAGTATAAATAGTTTGAGGATCAGAAAGACAGAAATACTAAAGCTGGGTTAATGATAAATAGGGGTTTTTTTTGCAGAATCATGGTCGATGCGGGAGCATAGTTCTGGAGGTGACACATAAAACAATGGCCTCTGTAGTGTAGATTGACTGATGGTAATATAATGTAATATTGTAGTCTATAAAACACAAATTCAAACATATTTATATTTATTAGTAAAAATACATACCTGTATCCATCAAGTACTGCAGAAGGATTTCCTCGGCGAGATTCGACAAACTGTCACTGACAGTGATCACTGATTACTTCTGATTACCATTAGCAATTAGTACGGATCATTGTTGACATAGTATTAATCACTGTTGACCTAATACATGTGCCTATGCTGTTATACCCAATGTCCACTGTTCAGCTAGACAGGGCTCCAATGGGAATAACTTTCGTAAAAGTTCCCAGTAAAGCCCACTGTCTGGGAGTGGGCTTTACTGGGAACTTTTCTGTTCTGATAGGAAGCGGGCTTTACTGGGAAGGGCTTTAATAGGAAGACACCTTAAAAACAATACGACTAACTGTACACTATTTACAAATTACACAAATTGGTATACACATTACAATATAAGAATGACCGATAAAATAACAAGTTAAATTATTAAAAACCTTGGCAGATAATTATGAGACGGTTAGGTATATATATATATACAATTTGATACCTTATCTTCTTACATAGTACATAGTACGTTTAGTTGGGATTCGACTGTGCGACTCTCTTTTACAGGTATTGTTCAGTTATAGAACGTGTTTCGTGTTTAGGTCGGATCTAAGATAAATCCATGTATACCTGATTTACGTTTGTATTCCGTGTAAACGGCATAGTTTGACAAATATTGAGCGTGTAGCCATTTTTTAAACAAACAAATTTACTTAATTATAAATTTTAATAAAACACGACCAATAACCTGACGTTACGTGTAACATTGATTAAATAAGTTAATTATTCCATGAAAGTTGGAATAAAGTTGCAGCACCAAAAGCCATCAATACATCTAATTAGCTGTCATTTTCCGTTCGTAAATATATTATAGAGATTGACTTCCAGACCTCAGACCCAATGGTCTACTGGTAGGCTAACGCGTTACCAAGTATATCAATTACGGTATACATTACCATAAATAAAATCTCCCTTTGAAGTTAATATAACAACAATTAGCGGAGTCTTTTTAATTACCTGTACCGAATTTATGCGTCGGGGTAAAGTAAATCAATAAAATAGTATATTATCATTATACAATTCATACGGTACCGTTTTTTTATGGCAGCGGTGGTGTCTGTTATAATGGATTTGTAATGTTAGACCCTATCAAATAATTGATTTGTAAAACTCAGAAAATGTGTAGGCCTACTATCTATATTATGTGGCACGCCCGGGTAAAAGATTGTTTTCTCAAAAAAGACGTTTTGACAATATGAGAATATGTAGGCTATGTATTTTACTATTAATCAACCCTAATTCATTTTAAACATCCCTACAATAAGCTCGCAATAGGGCGCTGTAAATCTCCTATTTTCCACAATACAGTATAGGCTACTACCATATTGACAAATTCACTTTGTCAATTTAAATACGTGTTTGCGAATACATTTTAAGGTAAAATGGATGTTAAATTATGTATGTAGATCTGTGTATAGAAAATTAGAAACAGGGTTGAATTTTAATTAGGAATAGGATTTGCGAATTTATATTCAGGCCCATTAGTTTGAATGAAACCCAAATTTAACACAGCAAGGTAGGATATATATCGTTCAGGTCCTGTAAAATAAAAAATAGTGTTCAAGTATAAAACACTCGTCTTTCATCACCTCTCTCTCTCCTAGTCTATTGATCATGATAGACTACATAGTCTACATTACATGATTTTAATAAATATAATTTAAAATAACCTCCACCTTCCTCTATTCTGAGAAAAAAGTTGATAAAAACAAGTTGTTAACGTTATGTGCTAGTGTGGCCTAAAGGGACATAACTTCACATAAGTCAGAATCGTTAACTGGTGGCCAGGGTTATGTTTTCTTGCTACACGTTTTCACATAATATCGATCGGTTTCGGTACGCGATTTTTATTGCTACTATATTGACAAGTCACCATAAATCGCACAAATCATAAACTTTTTAGTACATATTAATCATAATTAATAATTGAGAACAACAATATAGTTATTGATTTATAGTATAGGCATATTCAATATACCCGTGCAGGCGTGCACCGCTACCACCACGTGTGTGCAAGATTTCTGATGTCGCCGGCAAAGAACAGAATTACGGGTGTGTTTATTTTGATTGCTATACTGTGGCTGTGCACGTAAAAGTAAGATGTTCTTCTAATTTGTATTTTCATCGTCATGATCGTGCATGCATATAAATAATATTTTTTCATTTGCGATAATAATTCGTTTGCGTATCGCCTTGGAAAATTCGTGATAGCCGTCTTAATTTCAACATAATCATTGGTGGTGTAGTTTTTGATTTGGATATAATATTCCGAATCCGATTTTATTACTCCATGATATACGAGTAGCATAGCCTATAGTCCTATTCCAACTGTCACTCTTGGAATATCATGAAATATTATGGGGAAATAGAAAGGCGCCTAATGTAGGCGTGATAAAGCAAGGGGACGTGAGTTAAGACCCTATGCTGAGACAGCCATGGTCATTATAGTTACAGGTAATTGAGGGCCTAATCGAAAGTCTCGCGGTGGACGAGACAACGAGATTTATGTCCCCTGAACACGAACTCGCCGACATTATTGATACATTTTTTTGCGCCAAATCCGATGATCTTTGGCGGGAAACGTGAGATGCTGGTGTTAATGCGCGACTATCGTGTCCCATTATATGGGCTGTCAAGTTGTCAACTGATTGTCGATGGGAAACGTTACTACCTTTCTTGTAAAATGTCTATTCTTTTAGGGGACAATGGCAACAAGAAACATACCAACAAGATAAAGATATATACTAAATAATTGTATACAAGATGGTGTATAGTATACACTATACAGTATACACGATACCAAAATTAGGGCCTACTTCTAAATTCATATAAACCAAATTGTTCACGGTATCCTACTATAATAGTTCGTTGATATTGAGCACTGAGCAGACTAAATAATTGATTTTCTTATGGACCATAAGGCACATCCAATCAATGTGTAGTATAGGCTTATAGCTCAGCAATACTTTTGGCTAAACATTGTATTATTAATTTATTATTATATGCAAGAGTGTAGTAAGTGCACATTGCCCATTAAACTGACCAACCCGCCATATTGTTGATTGTTCCATAGCCATATATCACCTTCTGTAAGTAGCCTATGTCTAATTCTAACACTTCACAATTCACATCATGTTATTATATGCCACTCTCTGTATTCACAATAACTGACTTGAAGTGGTTCATCTAGGAACGTCTCGAAATGGTACTGGATAATCCAATACAATCACCGGCACCGCAGGGAAATACGATTGAATTTTTATTTATTAGTCTATATTAATCAACGTAAGTTTAGACGGGTCAACCGCTAGTTCGATAGTTTGGTGTCGCTGAACCATAACGACTGACGAACTGGCGGGATACGTGGCATGCAGTGTGTTACTATACTTGAACCACATTTTCCCTATAGCCGCACAATCCTCTTTCTGGACTGTTCCTGTATGTTCCGGAACATACCGGTATACTTTTGGCAAGTATAGCAACGTTATTTGCTCTTCTTAGCCGTCGTTGACTTCCCCATCGTTTTCTACTTCCCTTCATAGTTCACACCGCTTCTACTTCTTCTTTTTATTCGATCCAACTATATAGCCCCTTATACTATTTTCCTTACGCTGCATTCTCTTCATCAGTTTACGTTTCTCTACACCTTTTTCCATGTCCTCTAGTTTTCTTTTGCACTCCTCCTATTCGCGGACGATACGACCCACTCCAACCCATGTTTATTGGCCCTCTCACGTTATAAGTGCTGTGCGATACTTGTTTACGTAAGTAAAAGAGAATTGAGTACACTTCGCGACTTATGAATGGACGCGCCGCTGTCCTATAACATGTATTTATGCGCGCCGCCATATATCACCGCACTACCGCCATAAATCTCTCTCCGCCACACAACCAACCGATTACACTCCCTTTGAAGTGACAGGGACCGTATATCATTACAATTAATAACCAGTCCCGTTTTGGCGAGCATGCGCGTAGCCAGACTCGGGCATGCGCATATAGAGCGCTGAGTATGCGCACTTCAGTGTATTCGGTGTCGTCTGAAACACTCGATTCCGAGGGGTGAATAGTGTCGTGATGGATATAAAATTGAGGTGCAAGCTATTAACACGTAGATTAATGTGCTATACACGTTCATGGACGTGCTATGATATATTTCATTACGGTAAAGAGATTCTACGGTAAATGTCGGATTCTTGATACCGGCGTCACCGCGTATGGAACGAATGAAATCCGGTTGGGAACCACCTTCCGCGGCGAATTATTTCACCGATTTAATTTGCCAAAAAATAGTTTTCTCGCTGAAATAATGTTTAGGTTTTGTAGAAAACGTCTCAACTTCCAAGTATCGCGCATCGTGAAAGAAACAAGAAGGTGATATTTGGACACAAAATAATGTACTGCATGCATAGCACGTATTTAGGCTCTACGTGCAAACGTGGAGCATCATGGCACGTCCTGGGGGTTGGAAGATTATATTTTCAACTTCCAGTTTTGCTCTAAGCTGAACCTTTGATTTAAACATGATGTGTGTTATGATTTGTATGATGTGATGATATAGAGGCAAAAAGACACTGCTGGGGAAATGACTTGGGAAAATGTCCTCCCGCACAGAGGCCATTAGCCTATTATACCTACAGTTCGTCGCAAAACGCAGAATCTGTCAGCACTCAAGCAGGAATACTACACAATTACAAATGCAAAAAGTAGGTACAGACTCAGCGATGACAAGATATTTTCCTTACAGGTCACCCATTTTCACTTCTAAAATGTAAAGGCGGCCGTTAAATAGACCAGGTTCAAAATCGTTTTAAGTGACATTGTACAATTATTTCATACACCAATTTAATTCCACCCAATCACTACAAATTCCTGAAGCCAACCCAATTCGTAACACCAACCGCATACAGACACCAAACACAACATGTTAACACAAGAAGTGAACATGACTCTGACGCCAACACGAACTCATATAAACCGACAGCACGTCAGCAAAACAAATAAGATAGGATAGTTGTCCCATTTTACCTTGACGATTTTCGCCGACGAGAATTCGTGCGTTCCGGCGGAGAATTCGCTCATTCCGGCGGAGACTACGGGCTGCGACCGCTCTCGGAACTCTCGGTACGCCAAAAGTGTGATAAAATCGATGTTGACTATGCTCTGGTAAACCAGCCATATCTCGGTCAGATAGCCGATTTTAATAAGTGATTACTTTTTAGAAAGAAGATATACTCACAATTTAATGGAATGACCTGTCTGTGTCTCTAAGAAATTTTACGCGATATACGTATTCATGAGTGCATGAACAGTATTTGCCAGGATAGGCCTAAATAAAGAGGGAGGGTGATTTTTATTTTGTATGATACCACTAACTATATCTGGAGTCATACATACTAGGCTATCGATAATTACGTATATTATAGTGAACGGGGTTGACGATTTGAGAAGAACAAAGAATGTGAGAGTCTGTTGGCAATGTCTTCTTGAGTGCCAATACTGTTTCATGTGGGAGTGAAAAATAAATAGGCGAAACGAGACACAATTGACTAGAAGAACCGAATGAGACAGTAGCGATAGATATAGAGAGAGGAGGGGGGGGGGGCTACACTCAGCGACAGTAATGAAATGGGAAGATTGGGAATGTATGAGATATGCATCACGATCAAAGGACTGAACTCTTGGCAGAACTTTCGCTGTTCAACGAACATGAAATATAAAAAAGGCACATCAAATACAATCGCATACACAATCTACATTCCGAATGTTGCAAATATGGCATGTTAGGCAAAAAATAGCAACATTAAATCAGGAAAAAGTACAACTCTAAATCACAAAAACGTTGCTGTCGTTAGAGATCGAGACAAACTGTATCGTCCCTTATTGATCATCGCGACACCTAGATCCACCGTTCGGAATCGAGTGGCCCGAAAAAATACTGCCGTTACAGGCAATGTGTCAATGCGGTCAAATGCACGTGAGTAATGGGCGTCAACTGGTGTGGCATCCGTCATGCTGGCACATTAATACACAGGTCGCTGGCGTCGCTAATCATGTGCATGGATAATGGACACTCAATTAGGGTCCACGTATTAAAAGGCTTGTTAAAAGGTATGCTAATGATAATAGGCTATATTGTCTATCGTCAAACGTGACGGGACCTGTGGGTCATTCAGTCTAGTGACCAAGGTAGCAGGAAGCTATCGAAACGTTTTCAAAAAGTAAGTCCAGTATGTTAAACGAAAATCTTAAATATGCCCCCTATGAAAGTTACCTCTAGAGTCTAGAACCAATATTTGGAATCATGATTTTCAATATGTTTAACAACTGGACGAATACTAATTTTCAATCAAATGATACCCTGTCTAGAATGAGTCGAAATTCGTGAAATGAGAAATTGGTGAGGATTAACACACCACAAGTACCAAATGATATTCTATGACGATTCTCTCTGCCCTCTGTTTCTTGTAATGCGTCCTCATTTAAGTACAGTACAGTATACATACATTATTCGTATTTTCCATGATATCTCTCGTTTAAGGTGGCTCTCCCAAAAGACAGAATTATACACTCCTTTCCTCGCTCCTTCCACATATATGACGAGGCACAGCATCGTTCTATTTCAATGATTGCCTATTTTTGCATCCTTTCTCGGAGTACTAGTATGCTACACCACATCGGATATCCATCTCAGAATCAACCAGGTCAATGCGTTTCGTAACTGTCTTCTTTCGTTTTCTTTCAACAACCGTTCTTAGGCGGTATGCCCACTGCCCCGTGATATTGAGAGTCGGCTCAGCTACATGGGTTAACCTCTCTCTCATTCTGCTTATAAGTACAAAATATAGCTGTATAGCCTACCTATATATTAAAACTTAAAAAGATCTTATAGGTCTCGGTTGTTACGTCAAATAGACTTGTTTCCAAAATTGCAGAAATCAGGATATGATGAGACAGAAAAGGTTTTTAAAACCGGGTCTGATCGGGTTTGATGTTGAAAGCGAGTCCCTTTGGGTTCGATGTTGAAACCGGGTTCGATTGGGTTCGACGTTGAAACCGGGTCCGATTGGGTTCGACGTTGAAACCGGGTCCGATTGGGTTCGATGTTGAAACCGGGTCCGATTGGGTTCGACGTTGAAACCGGGTCCGATTGGGTTTGACGCCATTGAAGGACCTATATCGAAATATTCATTACCAAATTTCCGTTACAAGCACTCTCCATAGAGTCCACGCACAGGGATCGGTGATATATGCCCCACATATACAACCATACGCCATTAGTCGTCTTGTCATAGCCTTGCACCGATCGTAACTCACCACACAAATATGCTTTGATCTACCAATGAGTGTAATTGTTATGAATAAATGAACGTTCCCTCATGGAAATGGGGTCCTTGGCTATAACTCACCGGTCAATCCCCGCTTTTTTGGTGCGGGGCCTGAGCTGATTTCCCCTATTTTATGTCCCGTAGACACGGATGCGAGCCAGTCGACACTCAACAAACTACCCGCCAGTAAAGCATGTAGTGATTTATGGTGGTTTCCTCACTGCCTTATAGGTCAGGCCGTTCGATCATAAGTCATTAAAACAATTAGAATACAATGCCTTTGATGTTTGGAGATAATGAAGTATGTAGGCCCTATATATGTGCACGTATAGGGAACGACGTGTGACACGTGGACATATCAGGGTGGACTAAAACCACCGCGAATAAAAGTATAACCCTATATACGAGGGACGGTCGAAAAGTTCGTAGGCTCACCATGAGGCAATTGTGCTAGATGAATGAAACTTTGTGTGTATTAAATTCAACCCTTCGGATGAAAATTGGTAAGCTTT
>WNLI01147899.1:0-15853 GCA_025802215.1 Wirenia argentea
CCACGGTCAATTTTCTTCCCTCGAGCAGTTAATAAATCTTGAGGCAGACCGCCAAACCATGCATTATTCTATAAATATATATCTGATATTATAGGAGTATGCCGTTTCTGACCGTTCAATCCACGCCGAAGTAAGTATTAATATATGTTCATTATACTCGAACTGCATTTACATCGGGTAAGGATAATAATGCCACACAAAACGTAAATAAAAGGTTTGTGGAAAATGCAAACCTTTCCCGCCCAAAGGCAGATGTTTTATATCAGATTCCTTCTATCTTCATCGATTGCCTTCATCACGGCTTAGGACGCCCATATATTTTATGTTCCTATATCAGCAACCCACTATCTATATGATTTTTTATGTAATGGAATTTGCCTTGTTAGATTAGCTCGAGACGTGGGTAATTAATGACACGTAAGACAAAGCATATACATACTCAATAGCGCTCGCAAAGTCTGCTCATATATCTATCGACATTGATACATATATGACATTGATATTGTTTGTCGTATCCCTCATATTCTTGCACGAGGTACATACAAACAATCAATGTATGGGGGATAATTAGCAGTCATCAAGTTAGCAACCCACAAGCTCAATCACCACAATTTCATTATACGCAGGCGAGGTGTTTTTGACTTTTTTTTACCCCATTTTTTCCCCACGAAGTAATTCGGTAAGTGACCCAACCGTATCCCCGAAACTCCATTATACACCGCGAAGAAATTTACAAATAGGCCCTATACATTGTATTGTAGATATATTGATGTCCAAAACGATATATCCGCGAAAGTGATGCGAAGAAAAGCGACGGCGGTCAAATGTCAGGAGATCAATGTGAAAAATAAATGTTCGACGTACGTAGCTGTGTGTGTTATTGCGTGGCCTACAAAATTAATGTTCGGAAAGTGTCCTTTGTATAGCACTTACTGACCTCGTGTTGCGTCTACGTTTCGGCGACATCTTGGACGCTTGTGGTACATCGGATGGATCAAGATTGTCAACACGCAGTGGTCCATGTAATTAAGTAGTCACTATTTGTAGCATGTCTACTACCGGCTGTATTCTATATGTCAGACATGTCGGTGGTATAGGCTACAGTTCGCTTGTTGACATAATGGGCATCATAGTATATCAAGCAAAACTATACTGTGGCAGTTTATATGAAGTTGAACGCGAGAATCTGTGCTGGTTCCAAATGATTACAATTTTATTTAAACCATTACTTGTACCTGTAACAAGTTTAGGCTAAAATAATAGTAACGTATATACACTATGTACAGAATGTAAGAAGGTAGTCCATTGCAAATGTTCTGATCGTTCCTTTCACGCGGAATGTATATAACTATGAAATGTCCAGAAAAATTATGGGGATATGGGTGTGCGACAGAGGCCACGCGGACCCCACCGCCGACACCAACCGTCACCTCACGTCTGCTACAGCAGCCCATGTGTTCGTAAACACAAACCAAAAACACCATTCAACCGTGGGCTGTACGTCATACGTAAATAGTAAAAACTCGGTAAAAATACCGAAACTAAATACTATGCCGCGCATCTCACGCGAATCGCGCTTGGTATGGACTACTGAAGAGTATCCGCTATACAAAGTATGTATAAGGGATACTGACAGTGAGGGGCGGGTTGGCGCGGTTGTGGAGTCCACGGTGCCTCTATCGCCCACACATATCCGTCAATGATAAAGTCATATCAATATAATATCACTGTATGTATTTTAGTTTTCTACAAAACGCTATTTATAAAGAAACTTATATAATACACTAAAATATATTGTATGCTCTTAAGAATACATTACAATTTACATTTACAATATCCCCTACATACGTGTTTTCCTCGCCGCTCCGCCTGCCACCAGGTACTTAATGACGCTAAAGCAAAAGACATTTCGTTCAGGTGTCGTTGTAAAAACTCCAAACGGGAGTTTCCAACGTAACTAAAAAGGTACAGCTACACGCGTGGCTCCAATGGTGTTCGCCTGGAATCAACATTATTAGTGATATTATTGGTGAAAAGAGTAAAATTATCTTCTGATACAGATTAATGTGTACCGGGTACCAATGGACACGATTGAAGTTATGCACATTTGATGGAAAGGATATTATTCCGACTGTAACCGTCGAAATATTGCAGAAAATCGGAGATTCCGTGCTTGTAACGTAAACTACAAAACACGTATAGCCGTATAGGCAGCAAAGCGAAATACAGCGAAAGTCGGCATAAAAACAAAATGAAAAATAATAAATTACTGAAAACCAACCCAACGTCTATATATAGTTGGTGCCGTCATTAATATTATTTGCAAACGAAACGGCGAGGAAAAAATATTATTGGTGTGGTATGATACGTTATATGGTAGAGCTGCGTGTAGGCTATGTAATTAGGTGTCACGTGCCAAAACTATATATTATATAACCAAAATATTAGGAATATCAAAAACAAACTATATTAGGGGAGTACACTAGGATGTAATAAGTTCTGTTCTGTGTTTTGTAGCCGCTATAAAATATTTAGACAGTTTCCATTGATCTTCGGTAAATAGTTGGTATAGTCTATGCATATTTGGGTGATTGTGAACATATTCAGGGATAATATTCTGTCTAATTTGAGCAAATGCAGGACAGGAGAGACAAAAATGTAATTCATCTTCTACTTCCTGTTTATTACACAATACACAAAAACGTGAGTTTCGTTCTATTCCCTCGTATCTTCCACGTTCAATACGTAGGTCGTGACTACTCGTTCTGAATTTGGTCATAAGAATCCTACGCTTTCCATATAATTGATTTAGATACGGTTCAAATTGAAAAATTTCTTTACATTGACTATATATCTGTAATTTGTCGCTATTGTCAATTTCTATCAGCCAACCTTGGATCTCGATATCGAACAAGCGAGATTTAATCATATTTAGAGTCGTAGTATCACATACGTTTTCGTGTATCAAATAGCTCAAACCTATTTTATCGAAAGTGTTTTTAAGATCATTGACCCAGTGCGAATTATTGAGAGTCGGAATGGTGGCCGCCAGCCATCTGTACACCCCAAGTAGTACCGGGTCGCCACTAGAGATGATACGTCTCCAGTACGATACGATACGCTCGAGACAAAGATGGCTCACGGTCACCATTCCCGTCTCTCCGCGTACAGCGCAGTTCGCTGTGCTGCCTCTTACGTTAAGCTGACGTTTTAGGAATTTAATTTGTAGCTTCTCTAACTTATCTATTTTTGCATAGCCCCATACTTCACAGTTATATAATATAGTTGATAAAACTGTTGATTTAAAGACATTTAGTTTATCTTCAAATGTGATATCTTTACTATAATATATTTCGTTAGAAGCATACATAGCTTTTGTACCTTTTTGATAAAGTCTGTCTGTGTTATTAGCAAATGATCCTGTATATCTAAACAATGTCCCAAGGTAAATGTATTCTTCTACTATTTCTAGAGGTTCACCGTCATATAATAGTACGAGTTGTTGAGCTCTACTCTTCTTTTTCTCAAAAATTACTACTTTTGTCTTATCTATATTTACGGTTAAATTCCAATTATCACAATATATCTTAAGATTATTTAGTTGATGCTGCAATCCCTGATACGTAGACGAAAATATGACTGTATCGTCTGCATATAGCAGCGCGTGTATAGTCATGCCATCGATATCTATAGGATCGGTAGCACCGTAGGCTAATTGATCTACCATATCGTTGATAAAAATAAGAAACATAAGTGACGATAGTGGATCTCCTTGTTTTACTCCCTTGTTAATATCAAAATTTTCTGATAATTTTCCTTGATTCTTAATACAACCGTTGACATTGTGATACATGGACTTAATGATTTCAATAATTTTTACACTTATTCCAAAATGAGATAGCTTTTGATACAATAAGTGTTGATTTACGTTATCAAAAGCTTTACGCATGTCGATGAAACATGCATAAAGCTTCTTTTTGCTTAACATTTGTTTTTTAATTATCGAATTTAAAATAAAAACGCAATCGGTTGTCCGTCTTTTTGGTCTAAAACCATATTGGCAGCCATTCAAAATATTATTAAATTCACACCACTTCATTAGTCGGTCATTAATTATAGAGCTAAAATATTTACCGAACCGACTTGATAGAAAGATACCTCTTAAATCATTGGGATCTTTAGGATTCGGTTTTTTCGGTATCGGAACTATTATTGACTGTGCCCATTCGACTGGAAAGGAGGCATTAACAAATACGTCATTGAAACACAATGCCATCGGTTCAATAAGCAAATTGTCTGAATACTTGAACATTTCTGCGGTGACTTTATCTGCCGCAGAACTCTTGTTATCCTTGCTGCTATTTATAACTTTAATAATTTCGTCACATGTTATTTCATTGTCTAGTTCAGGAATGTCTGAATTGGTAGCGGTCAAATATGACGTTATTAAAGTGTCATCATTTTCACCTATAATTAACAATCTAGAAAAATGGTCTTTCAGCATATCTAAGGTAAACTCATCCGGTAGTGATTTATGGTCTTGTTTGTAATTAATTTTATTCAGCTCCTGCCAATATTCCCTAACGTTGTTTTTCGATAGTGCTGTAATCTTTTTACGGCGTTCTTGTTCATATTTTCGTTTTTCTTTTTTAACAGCGGTATTATATTTGTTTCGTGATATACTGTAAACAGATCGACTTATTGTACCCATCTTAAATAATTTTTGTGTTTTTCTAAATTTTAGCTTTTCGTCGTTACAGATCTTATTGTACCAAAATGATTTGCTCGGGTCGTTATATAATACTCGAGTGCAATTTGATTTAGCAGTTTCATACAAAGTTGAACTAAAATTATTAATATATTCGTTTGTTGTTTCCGAATTACCTGCATATTCAAATTTTCCATCATTTACGATGGTACTTAATTGTGTTTTATATTCTAAAATACTGGCATCGTCCCATATGATAGCCTTCCGTCTATTTTTGCGTGTTTCTTTTTTTATTTTGATACTACATTTTAGCGAAAGATGTAAAGCAGTATGGTCCGAAAATTCGCCAAACTTATCGATGCTGAAAGTGGATATGATACGAGAGGATAGATCACTGACGATAACGTAGTCAACCACGCTTGTGCCATTACCATTAACATTGCAGAACGTAAGACAACCCGTGTATTCCCCATTTAGGACATTCGTTCCATTTAAAATATACATATTGTTAATACGACAAAATTCGAGAAGCTTCTTGCCTAAACAATTTGGCCTATTGCCAACATCGTCGGAGGTCCGTTGCCATTTATTCGGGTTACTTGGGAATTCATCTCTAGATTCAAACTGATTATTGTAGTTGTCATATTGGCCAAATTCTGTGTTGAGGTTAGCAGTACGACCGTTGAAGTCGCCACATATTATTACAGAGCCTTGTGATTTTAGTTGTGACATACCATCGTACAACACGCATAGGGTCAGAAAATGGCCCACGCAGCGAACTTTGGTTCGACATATTCATACAATACAATCGTACACGCATACTTATATCGTGCACCTACTGCAACATCATGCAGTCTGACCACGTACACCACATCACACACACAGTGCATCAGGTACATACAGAGCATGTGTCATGCTATACATGTACACCAGTAAGCAACGGTCGCATACCACACCCGGACGAGGATAGCCCAGTCTGCTAAAGCGTTGGACTACCATTCATTTGATATCCAGGGTCGTGGGTTCGAATCTCGGACTGTGTGATCGGCGTTTACATTGGAAATTGTTCGGATTGATTCATCGGTGTTCTGTGAGTGAGAGCACATTTCCCTAGCCTCAATTTACCAAGCCTGTAAAATTGGTACTAATCGTATAAAAACACGGGTTATTGTAAAAGGCATCGTTCGAAGCCGTGATCACGTCCACCCTCGCACGGTCATCATGTAAGACCGACATTTGGCGGATCGTGAGGTCCAAAAATGCGGCATATAAATGTCGCACTTGTATTTACACCGCCATATGTGCGGATAGATACATGATGTGCCTGGACACTCTCCGCACCACTGACATCCACTGATAACCCCCACAACCATCGCATATAGTCAAACCAAATAGTCAACCGCATCTCTGCCTCACCCTCAGACAGCCAGTATCATCAGCCCAGTAACATGACACGTCACCGCCCATCCGACAGCCACTCACAGCACAACTGTATGGGGTACCCACCAGAACACATAACCTACATGTACTCCGTTGCCATTGTCTGTGTGTCTTTCTGTGCCTGTATGTACGTATGTTTTAGACCACAAGAATGTCATGACGCACACATATACACGCATAGTTATATAACGCGATACGGCCTCTCAGCATATTTGAGGTATGTATCGGTCCTCTCTCGTACACCTATTGTGTGTATACATTGTCGGTATACACATGGCTATATCATACACACCCAATACAACAGGACATCGTGTATAAAAATATACACCCCTAAATAACGGTCGTGTACCTCACCATCACGCGTGTGGATATATATATATATATGATGTGCATGTACACTGTCCGTACCACTTACATCCAACAATAACCCCAAATACCATCGCACATAGTCAAACATAATCGTCTACCGCATCTCTCACCGTCCTCATAAGTCACACCACGGTCTACATCATCCAGTCGCATGACCACAGTGACAGGGTACGCCACCGGCCACCCGACAGCCACTCGCTCACAGTACAGTGGCATCTGTATGGGATACCCGCCAGCTCACATCGCCTACATGTATTTGGTTGTCATTGTTTGTTTGTCTTTCTGCGTCTTTTAGTGTGGGTGGTTTTCCATTCGTTTACGTTTTTCGAAAACAATAATGCCATTACACATACACACATATATAGTGATATAACGCGGTACGGCTTCTCAGCATATTTGATGTATACATCATTGTAAGACTGGTGTCTTGTTGGTGCTATATAACAAACTGAGAGTAACATAAAGCATCATGTCGCATTTCTTTACGCAGTATACTATAGGTGATGCTACCAGGCAACTATGAACTATGACATGATTGTTGTTGTTTTTGGTTTAGGATGCTTCCCTAGCTATGCTAATTTGCACCGCTGGTATTATTATTATAAGTTTATTTTGTTTATTTACTATTTTATTAACTTTACTATTTAATTTACTTTCTTATTTTATTAATATTAATCTTATTTATATGTTGGGTAATATTCTTAGAATGCTAATACAGATCATTCTAGTACTAAATTGTGGTAATGCATTGTGAATCATAATTATGGTTTTGGTTTTTAGAGTAATTGCGTACCTATGGTGGTACGATCTGGAGGTACAAACTGGAGGGGGGGCAAGCACATAAATGATATCATATACTATATTCAAGGATTTTAACTAACAGAAAGAGAGTAGGTATTTGGCATATTTTTCATTATCATTATTTAATTTTGGTATTTCTATTGTATTACTGTTACGCGGAGCTATAGGTCCCAGGAGTCAACCGCAAGAACTGATATATTGTCGGAGTGTGACTGTAAATTGTGTCATGATTCGTGAATAAGAGCTTGTTGTTGTTTGTTGTGTTTTTGGTGGCGTTTGTTTATTATAAATAATTTACGCCTAGGTAGAGGCCGTAGAGCCCAGTGGAACAATGCGCACCGGCGAGTGATGCGCCCAGCTCTCTGACGACGGGGGCCCGAGAGAGCAGCCTCATCCTCCATGCAGGTCTCCTCCACCTCCACGCTCCCGGCGTCCTGTGGCCAAGCTGCGGACCAGTCTCCTGCGGCAGACACCGGGCGCCCTTCCCCGCCCGTTGCCTGGTCGGATGTCTCGACCACGACAAGTGTTATTTGGTTTTTTGTTTCCCCCGACGTGGAAGTGCGCGAGAGGGAGAGGTACCTTACTCTAGCGATCTGGGGATCCGATTTGGTGGTCAAATTTTGTGTGGATGTCACATACTAATTTATGAGTTTCCGTCCTGGTACGGAGACGGAGTCTCAATATGGCTCCTCCTGTATCAGTATTACATCACAGTATATCACAACATATTATTCGGTCTATACATTTATTGTATATATGCGCAGCACATTTAATTCTGATCATATTTCATATTGTTTGCCCAATTTCTAGTAGCTATAGTATCGATCTAGGTATCATAGAATCATTATGTACTGACACAGGAGAGCATGATCTTAACAATTGTATGCACACATTAGTATTTCATATGGAATCGGTCCCACTGATAGATCTGGAGATTCAGCACGTCCTCCCACTCGGTAGCTTCTCCGTTCGTTTCCCAATCGAAAAGTCCCTCTTGTCGCGGTCTAGCCACCAGCAGCGCAACGAGCCCGGAAGCCACTCGATGCCCGTCGCATTCGACTCCTCCGCACCATAGCACCAGAACCCGGGTCACGAGGAAGCTGAGCAGGACTGCCTGGATGACGAGACGCTCCCCGCACCCACCACCGCCAGAGGAGCCACGCACACCACCCGCCGGAACACACAGTCCATGCACCCATCCCAGAGCGATAGCTGGTTGCTGTTGCTGGTGCGCACGCACGAGGTACTAATTTTCTGACAGCCTACTGCTAGTTATTGAATAGATCTAATGGACAAGCTTAGAGAGCTATGTTTAGTAGGGAGCTAGAGATACTTGGAGGCAGTTGATGACATATGTATACCCACTAGAGGCCATTATAAGTCAACATTGGTTGACTTGATATAGGCGATTAGTTCGCTGATTATGTCCGTATGAGTGGATGCCAGAATATGTTTCAGTGTGATGTCATTGAGAGGGATTTTGATTGTTTGAGATACCACGTCTAGCAAGTGGTTTCTAGCTGGTGTGTACTTGGAGCAGCGCATAACATAGTGGTCTATGGACTCTAGTGTCTGACACTCATCGCAATTTGGACTATCCTTGACTCCAATTTGGAAAAAATACCCATTCAGTTTGGCCCTACCGATACGTAACCTATCTATGTGAACTTGCGATGATCTATCCGGGTAGTTTACACGTGAGATGGCGGTGCTTTCAGTAACGTGAGGGATCAGTGAGTGCATAGCTCTTGCGGTATCGCCCGTCGCCCATGTCTGCTGCCACTGCTGACAGAATTTGTGTCTATAAATATTATATATTTCACTACTTGATAACTGGAGGTGAACATCAATATGATTTTTCCTTAGTGCAAACTTAGCAAGATTATCGGCATATTCGTGATTTTCTATGCAATGAGACGGTATCCAGACGATATTAATTGAGCGTCCGCTTAGAAGCATTCTAGCAATTTGGTTTTTAAGCTCGTTACTAATTAGATTCTTAGTGCTGTATCCATATTCTGTCAGACTTGTGACTGATTGGAGAGAATCGGTAAATACGACACATCTGGTATATTTGGTATGTTCTATGAACTGGATAGCTAGCATAATAGCAGTTAACTCTGCACTTACTATAGAAGTGTGGTCGGTGAGTCTGTGTGATCTATGGTACTTAATATCTGGTATGTAGAAGGCTGCTGATGCTCTATTGTTTTTACTTTTGGAACCATCTGTGTAAATGTGCAAGTGATGTTGCCAATCCCGCGCTATGGTGGCATTAGCTAAGTCCTTTTTCCGGATAGTGTCAGTCTTGATTAGTCCTTCGGATTTAATTTTATCCAGAATATTTGTGTGTACAGGTATCGTAGGTAGTAACCAAGGAGGGAAGCCATAGGGTTTACACGACTGGATATTGTGGCTAGCATCGTACTCTATTGTTCTTAGCGTTCTCTCTGTATCTATACTGAACGGTATCTGTTTTGTGCTGTTTTCATGAAAATTATAATGGGCTTGCCAGTTTAGATCTAGTGCATTGGATGCGGCATTTCTGTATCCCGATTTTAGGTTTAGGAAGTACTTAAATGTTGAGTTATTTCGTTTACAGGTATATGGCATATCATTACATAAGATTTGGAGTCCTGCCCGTGCAGATTGACGGAGACATCCAGTAGCTATCGTTAGTGCAGTCTGCTGTACTGAATTAATTTGTTGAAGCACATTCTTACTGGCTGTTTTGTAGGCCTCTTGAGCATAATAAATTTTTGACATAATTAGTGCTCTATAAATCATCAGAAGGGTGTGCTTGTCCGCCCCCCAGTGTGTACCGCTTATGTTCCGCATTAGATTGATCGTTGATTGGCACCTATTTGTAACATTAGATATATGATCGTTCCATGTCATTCTCCAGTCAAAAATTACTCCCAGAAATTTCACCTGTTTGACGAGTTCTATGAGAGTGCCGTTTAATGTTAGTTGACAATTTTGGTCGCCTATATTACTTTGAGTAAAGATTATGTATTGTGTTTTTTGGGCAGAGAAGCGGAAGCCCCATTTACTTCCCCAGGTACAGATTGCATTAAGATTATTTTGTACAACTTTGCGGGCGAACTGTAAATTTGTGCTAGTCTTATAGATTGAGACATCATCAGCGTATAGAGATATACTAAGGTTATTTATGTGGAGTGGGAGGTCGTTTATCATCAGACTAAATAACGTGGGAGAGATGATACTTCCTTGAGGAGTCCCATTTACTAGTCTATATGTACTAGACAATGATTGATTTACTCTTACTTGCATCGTTCGGTTTAGAAGAAAATTCTGTATCCAACCCAGTATGTGACCAGTGATCCCATATCGATTCAGTTTGATTAATATACCATTATGCCACACCATATCAAAGGCTTTTTCGATGTCTAACATAACCGAAACAGTGTAATTCTTGGGTTCATTATTTATTTGATTTTGCATTCTCACAATTTGGTCTAGTGTCCTACGTTTTTTCCGAAATCCGCTTTGATATGGACTGAGTATATCATACCTATCTAGAAACCAGGTGATCCTATTGTTCACCATTCTCTCCATATTCTTACAGATGTGGACAGTTAATGAGACAGGTCTATACGAACTCGGGGTGTGATTAGGCTTGTTGGGTTTCAAGATAGGTATTACAATGGAATGTTTCCATGTATTTGGTAGAGTTGATGATGACCATGATTGATTATAAAGTTTGAGTAGTAATATTAGAAAATTGTCTGGCAGTTTTTTTAGCAAGAGGTATGTAATCCCATCTGTACCTGGGGACGACTTCTTATCTGATAGAGCACTTTTCAGCTCAGTCATTGTAAAGGGTGCATTTAGAATGCCATTTTCTGATGTAGTGTCAAAATTGGGAAGATTATCATCAGCCATTTTTCTATTGGTTGCAAAGTTAGGCTCCAAATTTTCATCTGAGCTGTTGGCTGCGAAAGTTTGGGCAAATATCTCGGCCTTGCTTACATCATCACTAGCTGGGATACCGTTAATTACAAGTGTTGGTGTTTTTCTGGGGATGTTTGCATTCTGCATATGTTTAATTTTGTTCCATACAGTTCTTGCTTGAGATGATTTATTAAGTGTGGTACAATAATATTTCCAGTAATCTATTTGTGCTTTCTTTATTATCTCCCCTTTCTCATTTCTGGAGTCTTTACATAATTGCAAATTTTCTGGAGTAGGTGACCGCTTATGACTATTTCTTGCTGCTTTATATTTTTTAACTGCGGCCTTACAATCTTTATTCCACCAGGGAACGATAATTTTATCAGTATTCACAATTTTTTTACGTGGAATGCTGAGGTCAGCTGCTTTTTGTATAGCATTTGTGAAGTTCTGGTTGAATATGTTGATATCATCATGTATAATGTCATTTTCTGTTATTCTGCCCAGATAATCCTGATACCTATCCCAATCTGCTTTGGATAAATCCCAATTGATGGGAAGATTAACATTGCTACTCGTTTGTGAGGCATTGTTTTGGTTGATGTTATTGTGAATTGTGGTTGCTATGGGGAAGTGGTCGCTTCCACAATCGTTATCTAAATCGACACACCAATTGCATTTACTACCAAGGTTTTGAGAGGTGAAGGTTAGATCTAGAGGAGACAATTGATTATTAATTGGGTTCAACCTAGTGCATGTTCCATCGTTGAGGAGGACTAGATTATGAGCATCTAATAATTCAACAACAAACTTACCATTTTTGCAGGTTCTCTGACCTCCCCAGAGAGGGTGATGGCTATTGAAGTCGCCACACATAATGAAGTTGTCATCCCTGGAGGCCAGCAGAGAGTTAATATCTGTATTGATAGTTGACATATCTTGAAAAGAGTTGTAGAAGTTATATACACAGTATTTGATACCCTTGTACTCTACCGAAACAAGAATTGAATTAAATTTGGGATTGCTATTGATTCCATCTACATGTTTATTCTGAATTATGTGGCTACCCAGATTATCCTTCACATATGTAGCACATCCGCCTTTTTCATTGATGTTACGTTCTTGGCGGTAACAATTATACCCTGGAATAGCAAAGATCTTACCGGCATACAGGAATGTTTCCTGGAGGGCAATAACCTGTGGCTTTGGTGAGAGTTCGTTGAGGTATGACAGGAATTCTCCTTGATTACTCGCGATTCCACGACAATTCCACTGAAGAATTAAAAGTGACATAATTAAAACATTTTTTAGAGTAATCATTACCGAGAGTTTCTTATAGTTGTACCCCATTATTTAAGTAATTGAGCGATATCCTGTTTTGTCAGACCAGTAATTTCATATTTGAGAGCCAATTGTAAGACTGATTTAATTTTATCTGCAATATCAGCTTGACTCATTATGGCGGTAGTGATGGCTACTATAAAGATTACAAAGCTTTTGTCAATTTTCATGTTAGCATGCCTGTCAGGAGTATCATTTGGCTGCCTATTATGAGAGAGGGATCTAGATCGTGTTGAGATCTTTGTTTTGTTGGACAGGACTTGAGACACTGCCGATTGGCTGCTTTTTATAACTGATGATTCACTCTTACATTCCCCGTCATTTTGTGGGACATTAGTTTTAATTTCACTTACTCGTCTGTGCCATGGTCGTCGAGGCTGTCTTTGAGATTGTGAGGTGCCAGAGTTTATTTGTGTATCTACTGAAGCTTCTATATGGGTTACATTATTGTACTCACTTTCTTCAATTGGGAGACCTTCATACCTATTTTGAGTTTGGAACTTCCTGGCCGCAGCAGCATGCGAGATTTTTTCATACACTTTCAGGTCATTAATCTCATTAGCTTCCAATCGAGCAGGACATCCTTTGAAGGCGACACTATGATCTCCTTTACAGTTTATACAATACTTAACTCCGGATGAGCAGTCTTTGTATTCGTGACTTCCACCACATATCGGACACGTGATACCTCCACGACACTGGCCGATTGAATGGCCAAAGCGCTGACATTTGAAGCATCTTGACGCCTTTTCCACGAATGGCCTGGTCTCGAACCCCTGGAAACCGAGATACACCTTGGGTGGAGCAGCAGCGTTGCCTGTAAAGAGCAAGAGTACATTGCTAGTAAATTCGCCTTTCTTCCTCAGCCTATGGACAGCAGATAAGTGATCATATCTTTTTTGGATATGTTTAAGGATTTCTGCATCTGTGGCATCAAGAGGTACCCTATTGATCACCAGCTTGGTCACCTTTTCTTCATCTGGATTATACAAGCAGCATTTCACATCAATATTATCAAGAATTTTGAGGTCAAGAAGCAGTTTGATTTGTTGAGTCTTACTGCACGTAACGATCATGTCCCCACTAGGGTGCTGTCGGTCATTTCTCACGTCCCCTACTACAGAGTGGATAGCTTTTGCAAATCTTAGTGGAGACCATTTGGACAGCTTTACATTTTTATCGATAGCGCTAATCCTCACCGTCGATAAGGTATTATTTGGAGGAATACCACCACTATGTACCTGCCTCTGGCTCTTTTCTGCGGGTTGGTTGAGTGACGGGGGTGAGGAACCAGTTTCCATATGGGCTCTAGGCCTTTTCGTCCCTCCCGGATCTGATTCATACCCGCCTTCCGCCCCTTCCACCAGGGTTTGGGGCATAGTCGGGCAACGCCCTTGCTACAATCTGATAGCGTGCTATATAACTGGGCTTGTTAGATTAAATACAGAAGATTGTGTATTACTTGTGTTAAGAGGTGCTAGGCAGTTTAGTTAATAAGTTAGACTACATTATTGAATTTATGCATTGACTATATACAAATTTTATTTATAAATAAATAGTTTTAATATATTAAAAATTTGTAGATAAAAATTTATAATTAAAGATTTGTAATTAAGAATTTAATTAAGAATTTACCTAAAAGTAACTCTTAAAACGACTTCTCTTATCAATTTACAGAATTGGAGATTATTTTCGCACACAAAAAAAACACGTGTTTGGAGAAAAAAAAACTAAGTAATAACTCACCAACTCCCGCTAGGAGTCCTGGACTGCACACCGGCCACCCACTCCCTTCGGCGCTTCCTGAGCTAACACGCGACACCTGTTGTACTGTATTCTACATGTTTAAATCAAATTATCGACCCAAGAGAAATAAAAAGGAAAAAAAACTAGCCAAAATTCCACTCAGAAAGACGAGAATCTTCTCTCAGGGGTTTTAATCTGACCTTGAAGGTCACCTTCGGCGCGTCTAGTGCCGTCTACGGACCTAGCAAAGTTAATAGTCTGGGAGATTGGAAGTAAAAAGATAAATCTTATGAAAATTAACAAAAATTAATATAAATTACTCACACTAGGTTCAGAATAGCTGGGCAGGTGATTAGCACCTCGGTATTGCGATTTAAATGCCAGGGATGGAGCAACAAAAGGCAAAGCACGTGGTCCCAAAACCGTACTAAGTTACTAACTTTCTAAGAACCTACCGGGAGACCGGTACCGGGAAGGCCACTCCCGGACCACCTCACGCCTTTCCTAGTTGTTGGAGACTTACCTTAGCCGATGTTAAACGATTCCAATTAACACAAAAATAACTTAGAAAAATATTCACAAAAAAAAGGAAAAAAAAATTCCCGTCAGATTTACGGAAACGTTTCAAATCACACCTGATGAAGTCTACTGCTGTAGACGAAAGCTAGTGTCAAACTTTTTTGCATTATAATTAGTCTTTAAAGCGTGTTACCACATATTTGTGTATTTTTTAGGTGTGATCTATGATAGTAATCTCGTCGCACAGCCTTCTTTGCCTCTGGGTTTATTTCATATGACATACGACTATAATCTTTCTTTGGTTCTGGATTGCTTTTATAAGACATACTACTATATTCTTTACTTTTTTGTATCTTTGGTTCAGGGTTGCTTTTATAAGACAGACTACTGTATTCTTTACTTTTTTGTATCTTAGATTGTGGATTGTTTTTATAGGACACCTTACTATACTCCCGTTTTGATTCAGGATTAGTTAAGTATTTCTCTTTTTTATCTTGTTTTATTTCTTCGGCGTTAGCAGCATAGTAATGCCTATTTTTATCACTTTTATTTTCAGTGTTAGGTTTTTTTGGAGTTTTTTCGCGATAATATTGTTTTCTCTTGTGATACGGTAGAGGCATATTTTCTTTGAAATATTAGTTGTGACTGTCAGAATTATTGTATTGCTAATTACATACCCTATGTACAATACTACTTGCGGCGGCGTATCTACCCCATGCTGTGTTGTCAAACCACTCGTGGCTGTATTTACCGGGATCGCGAAGGTACATCTCGTTGAGTATGCCCGCTCTAAGCTTCTTGAGACCTTTCTGGTTGAGGTGGATGTCGTCATACTTGAGGTCGTCGTCGTTCAACGGCACCGGCGCCCCCAGCCAAACGGAGCGTCCCGTCAGCCAACGAACCTGTACAAACAGAGGAGATTTCATAGCGTATGTGACTACGATAGGGGTCAGTGGTGGGGCCAGCGAGTGTAAGGACATGACTTCGTCATGTAAGGGTCAGTGGTGGGGTCAG
>WNLI01148010.1:0-15841 GCA_025802215.1 Wirenia argentea
AAAAAATCCCTGGTTTTTGCAGAGCTCGAACCAGCGACCTCTCGTTCGAAAAGCCGCGGCACTGACCACTACACCACGAGGCCCACCACTGACCACTACACCACAGTGTGTTACTATGTATAAAGTTACATTTTCTATTTCATTTGTGCTAATTGGAGGTAAATTATTACGGTTGATTTTATGGAAGTCACTAAGAGTACTCGTATACGGGCGATTCTGACAAATCCAATATTTACATGTCGCCGTACTTTATGACAAGCCAGCATGCATTATACTTGTGTAATGTGCCCATAATACATATTGTATATTGCAACTTATACATCTAGTTAATTGAGTTATAAAAATAATCACAGATTTTGACGAACTAGGCGTCTCGAGAGGACACAGACCATGTTGGTATATTCCAAATAGCCGAAAATTGGCATGTCGCCAACGGTAGTATGAAATTTTGAAATGCCGTATGTGTTATCTACGAGTATATACAATGATGTTTTTGGACTATTTGTGATTAGCTGTCTTATGTTGTATATAGTAAATCCATTTTAATTAGATTCTTTAACAAATGATGTCCAATATCATGATATAAACATTGTCGCCAAAGTGAGCATCACTATCACGAACCCCCCTAAAAATCCAGTACTATGCCTTTAAATAAGCTACGAAGGAATTTCAGTTCAGTTTCGGTAGATGTCGTGCGCGCGGTCAATTCTACAAAATTCACTTTTTCTCAAAATCAAGGACTAACAGGTTAGCGTCAATCGTTGAAAACGTATGCAAATAAAATGTCACTGTTACCGCCAATAGCATGATAGTATGCCGTCTAGATATTAAGTTTTAAATACACGTAAATGGTCCTTTGATTGTAACGTCCCCTGTGTGCAAAAAAACCCTTGTAGAATTACCTCCCATTAACATAGCATTTTAGAATAGGCGCATTTTTTCTCACTATGACGAAGGTCACTATCGCGATTCCGTATTTATCGTCATAGTGACAGTTTTGTTCGCCATAGTGACACATTTATCAGTTTCTGACAGTGAGGTGAAACTTATTAATACTGAGGAGTTAATGTATTTAATAATACGTCTACATATTAGTATTATCACGTTTACCGAACTCCGGAATTGTGTATAAATTTCTACTCTTTCATCAGCAATTGTGTATTTTCGCTATAGTGACTAGAAATCTCGCTATAGTGACTGTATTTCCTGCCATAACACACAAGTTGCAAAATATATGGTGAATGTACTACAAACGTCGACTGATTTAAACCTCCGCTCACGTAGAGCGTTACTATTGCGAAAAATTGTAATAGAATGTGTTTACGTGTTGACAGAACACGATTATTTGATATTCCTCTCGCCATGGTGACATCCTTTTTCGCCATAGTGACACATTAACCTGTTTCTGACAGTTTGGCGAAAGCGAATATTATGATGAGCTCATTTATTTAACTACCCGAGTATACCTATTAATATAGTACGTTTGCCGAACTCCGGAATTGTGTATGTAGACGTTTACATCCGCAATTTTGTGTATTTTCGCTATAGTGACTAGAAATCTCGCTATAGTGACTGTATTCCTCCCATAACAAATAAGTGCACAGAAGTTGCAAAATATATGTTGCACGTATTACAAACGTCAACTGATTTAAACCTCCGCTCACGTAGAGGCTTGCTATTTCGAAAAATTGTATATAATGTGTTTCGTGTTGACAGAACACGATTATTTGATCTTCCCGTCGCCATGGTGACATACTTTTTCGCCATAGTGACACATTAAACTGTTTCTGACAGTTTGGCGAAAGCGAATACTATAATGAACCAATTTATTTAACTACCCGTGTATACCTATTAATATAGTACCTTTACCGAACTCCGGAATTGTGCATTTCGACGCTTACATCAGCAATTGTGTATTTTCGCTATAGTGACTGGAAAACTCGCTATAGTGACTGTGTTACCTCCCATAGCAAATAAGTGCACACATGTTGCAAAAATATGTTGAATGTACTACAAACGTCGACTGATTTAAACCTCCACTCACGTAGAGGGCTAATATTCCGAAAAATTATAATACAATGTGTTACGTGTTGACAAACTTGACATAACACATTCTCGTCGCCATAGTGACACATTTAACTATTTCTGGCAGTTGGGCGATACCGATTAATGTGATGGTCTGGTTTATTTAACAAGCCGAATCTATCTATTAATATATTAATCTTACCGAACCCTGGAATTGTTCATTTTGATACTTAGTTTTTACTTACATCCGCATTTATGTATGTTCGCTATAGTGACTGTGCTACAATTATAATAATGTCGGGTGTTTTAGTCATTTTACTTAGCCTACTACGATCACTCAGTGAGACATGCGCAATAGAACGACAGCATCGCTTAGGCGCGGCTATTCAGTTACAGTCAACACTGGCCGAAAGTGAGTTGGTGAAGAAACCGGAGTACCCAGAGAAAACCACCGTACATGGGCAGGATTTTTTCCACCGTCCGGCTTCCATTACTCGAAGACAGAGGGAAGAAGCTTTCAGAATTTCTAGGACTGCTACCCAGTCCCCATATGCTCATTTTACCGACTGAACTAGTCCAGGCAAGCTGGGTCGACAGAGGCAGGCATGTGAGATGCCTTGGCCATGGACACCACGGAGAAGCCAAATACACGTCAGAGTGAGACAAAGCAATATGTTACACCGCTAATATTATTGTGATTTTCAGTATGGTGAAAGTCAAACTGAAGCGACAACCCTCCGAGAAGGACAGGAAATACAGGGAAAAATTGAAAAGTGACCCGGTTCGATACGAAGCGTATCTCGCTAAAGCTCGTCAGCGATACAAAGCTGACAAGGAGGTGGGCAAAATAAAACTAATTGCAGACTGCAACGAACGAGACAAACGGAAAAATAGAAGACAATGGAAGGTGAGACAACAAAACTGTCGAAATGCTAAGAAGATTGCTGCAGCGTCGAGACCGCCCACTCCCCCAACATCACCAAATCAACCAGGCCAGAGTGGGCAACATGCAAGCGGACGAAAACGAGTGAAACGCGATCGTACTGCAGCGTACCGCAAAATAGCAAAATTGGAGGGAGTAGTTAAACGACAATTTAGAAACATAAAGCGGTTGCAAAAGAAAGTAGAGAGGAATCGGAAGAAAGAAACGAAATCTAATAAAATCCGTACAAAGATTCTCGGTATATAAACTAAAACGGAACGTTCGTATTAATGTTGCATCCAAAGTTCGTTCATTTTTGGTACGATCGATCGGACATCGCACGTACAATGCCAGGCAAAAAACAATGCGTAACAAGACACACTGCACCGTAAAGAAGCAGATCCAGGTACTAGAAAAATCGATGAAAGTTACGTATCAATTATATCGCGCCGAGAATCCTACGGATACTATTTCGTACGCATCGTTCTGTACTCTTCGACCCTTCTGGGTGCTTTTACCCAGTATCGGAAAGTGCGATAGCTGTGCATGCAGGAAACACGAAAATTTACAGTTTAAGGCCAACGTCTTGTTCAGAGCAAAGATAATATCTACGAACGATCTAGACACACTCACAACGTACATGTGTTGCTCAACCAAAAGCAAGACGTGCGCATATAGAAAGTGTGGTAAATGCTCGAAACAAAAGCTACCTATATCCGATACCAGCCACTATGAATCAGTGAAGAAGAATACTTGCGAATGGGACGTCTGGCGAACAGTAGATAAAATCTACCCCAAAAATGGAGTTTCCGTCACCACCAAGGCCCTTCAGAAGCTAACGGAGGCGGGTACATACGAGGAACTAATGTCAGCTTTCCAGGTATGCAAATATAATGTATTGCGCACATTTAAATACTGGTACGTATATTATATAAAAGCAAAGCACACGCAGAAGATGGGCCTGCTTTTACCTGTAAATGAACGTCGTGTCTAGAGACAGTGACTTTCGCATTGTTGACCTGCCGACATATTCTCGGTAACTTCTCGGAGTCCTGGAATACGACGATAATACTATTATTACTCTGTTGTGTGTCTTTATCAATGTTTACATCCATTATGAAAGGTGTGGCGTCATTCATTCATTCATTCATTCATTCATTCATTCATTCATTCATTCCTTCACTCACTACGTTCGGTGGTTTTCCTCGGTACTCTGATTTCTCTACCAACAACATGCAATAGTAAATGCAAGGCCAACTTTCGCTTATTCCATGGGGTATGGCTATGGAGTAACACTGTGTAATAGGTGGAATAATACCCGCATTAGTCAATCACTTTGTTATCCCAGTGACAGCGTCCTCCCTTGACTCTTTCACAGCGCGCGTCGTATGCCACTCTACTCCTCAACCAATATAACTGCCTTGTAAGTCAAGAGCACGGTCATCATTGTATTTATGGACATATAGCTCAGTCCGGAACGCGTCTCATATTTAATCAGAAGGTCATTGGGTTCGAATCCTGTCGGTGCCCATCTCACCGGTTGTGTGTTAATTTCCAATCCGAGCTATCTGTGTGTCCTTAGGTGAGGCATTATACACATACCCTCAGTTCACCTAGCTGTACTGTACGTGTCTATATGCGAGTGTTCCAATCGTAACATGGGAATTTGAGTTGGGGAAGTACGGTGTTGTAAGGGCATGTAGGCTATCGCAGAAAAGACTGAATTTCCCATAAGTGCTTCTCCCGCGTTTGGGACGTGCATACGATGTACTTTTGCTTGCAGGAGGAGCTTGGGAAGTCCCTACCGCACTTCTTCAACATAACGCACCAATATACATCCCTTCATGAGCTCAAGGCGAAACTCGGTCCGAACGAGGCCATTATACATGTGGATTTCTCGGAAAATTGGAAATGCAGAGGGTATAAGGACATACACGGAACGCATTATGGCAGCAGCCACCAACAGGCAACCCTACACACCGGTATTGTCTATGTGGCAGATGGATACTGGACGTTCTGCACTATATCAGAGTCCTTAAGACACGACCCTCCAGCAATATGGGCGCACATGGACCCGGTTCTGAAAGAACTGAACAGCAACGGTAATATCGACACTCTTCATATTGTGAGTGACGGACCCACTGCGCAGTACAGAAATAAATCTAATTTTTTCCTGTGTACCACACTGATATACGACTATGGATTTGAATATGTGTCATGGAATTTCATGGAAAGCGGGCATGGGAAAGGGCCAGCTGACGGGGTTGGTGGGACCATCAAGCGAACGGCGGAATCCATCGTGAGCCAAGGTACCGATATATTCACTCCTACGCGCATGTTCCAGGAACTTGTGAAAAACGACACTACTGGCAAAATCAAGAAATTTTTGATAGATAAGGATGACATAGATAGGGTAGAGTTGTTACTTGACAAAAAAAGTATCAAACCTTACAATGGAACAATGAAAGTTCACCAGGTTTCATCGACGGTCCACATTAAGGGTGCTGGGTATTTCCGGGAAATATCGTGCTTCTGTAAAACTAATGCAAAACTTATCTGCGAATGTTATGAGAACAATTTTTTTCGTCTGGCAGATGTACCCATGATTAACCATGTGCCCAATAATGCGAGCACTGATCTGACCAGTGATGCGACCACCAATCAGACCAATGATGCGACCACCAATCAGACCAATGATGCGACCACCAATCAGAGCAGTAATGCGACCAACAATCAGACCAGTAATGCAAAGAAGAATAAGACCACTAATGCGACCAACAATAAGACCAGTAATGCGACCAATACGACCTCTAATTCGACCAACAAAAAGACGACTAATGCGACCAAAAAGACGACTAATGCGACCAAAAAGACCACTAATGCGACCATCAGTAAGACCACTAATGCGACCATCAATAAAACCAATAATGAAACGACCACTAACACGATTAGTGAGACCACTAATGCAACCTATGAATTTGAGACCAATGATGAGACCATGAATGGGATAACTGACACCACAATTAACAATCAAGAGACCAATGATGCGCCCAATACTGTAAACAATAATATGGTTAATGTGCCATATGTGATTTTGAGCAATGAGCTAATTTATGATGTGATAAATGTGCAAATTTCTGATGACGTGCCTATTTGCGATGTGTCAATGCATGATGTGACAACTGATTTGCCCAGCGACGAGACTGGCGTACTAGATGATGTGACCGGACTCATGCTCAATTCTGCTCAATATCTGGGTGCTTCCGTGACTGGTTTGGTGAATGATGTGACTGGTGAACTGAGTTCTAATGTGACTGATCAAGTTGACGATGCGACGATAGGTGAACGGAGTTCCATCATTATGGACAGCAATACCGTTGGAAAATGGTGTATGGTACAATACGATGACACTTGCTACCCTGGCATAATTAATGCCATAGATACAGTGGACAATGAGTTCCAGGTTAATACAATGAGTCCGTCGGACGGTGATAGATACTACTGGCCAAAGAGAAAAGACATGATATGGTACCAGTACGACCAGTTTAGAGGTTACATACAAGAACCATATATTGTTTGCAGAAAGTATTTTAAGCTACATACCTAAGGTGCTCTCACTCATAAACACACCCTGTGTTTCATAAACACGTCGTTCTGTAGGATATACGGTTCACTGTATTTGTTAGTGTAGCTTCTTGTTGTGCTTTTTGAGTTTTTGTTGCTTTTTGCAATAATGTTTTTGCGTAGTATTTGTAGCATACGAGGGTGGATCAATAAGTAAGTAGAATGACCATGAAGGAATTATTCGATCTGACTGAAATTTGGCATAGATGAAAATATAACACAATTTAAGCAGATACTTAAATTAGCTGCGTCTGAAATGTTATTGTAGTCTCACGTACTAATTATTCACATGCTCAAATCCCTTTACAAAAATGTTGAGAAGTGCATGAGCCAGATCACCAGTTCTGCATGTGCGTAACCATGGTAACGAGACAATTACTAAGAAAACAGAAATGCAAAAATGTATATACATTATATATTGAGTTATATTATATTTGTGTAAAATGTGTCATTCTACTTGCTTATTGGTCCATCCTCGTACGTACTAGTAATTTTCGTATTATAGTTCTATCTTGACAAAGTTCGTGAAACATAATATTCTGTTGACAGTTGATCAGCCCAGCCTGTTTATATTGGTAATTTGGTATTCCGTTGTATTATAATTATTGTTATTGTTGACAAAGTTCGTCCAACATGTTGACATGTGATCAGTAATTAAGCGCCGCCCGGTGTTATTGCATAAAATGTCACCTTCGCGAGTTTGCCGTCACCATGACGAAATCGTGTCACTATTGCGATTCATACGTTATTTCACAGAAAGTCCTATCATTGTAACTGGGAATATTTTTTTAAACCCATATCTATAAAGCACCGATGATTTACTAATATATTAGCATCGACGTTTATTTATCAACATAAAGACGTACTAGTAGTTTAATGTTATAGCAATAATTTTTCGACACGACTCGCGAAAGTGACATTGATATGATGCATATCACGTTACCTAAACAAATATGTATTCAAGTATAATTTGATTTGGTATCTAAGTATTGACTTCTATATTACAATATGCAACCGATTCCAGGGAAATGTTGCATGTAGAAACATAAATATAAAGCAAATAAACCATCATCGCGAAAGTGACAAAATTGTGTGACCACCTCCTTTTACAACCCAAATATGAATGGCTTTTACATATTTTTTGCGCGGCCATAGCTGGTAATGTGAAGGTTACCATAGTGTGTTTTAACCTGAATACAACTTGGAAAAACGTAATTTTATGTGTTGGTTTTTTATTCAGACGAATATTGCACTTTGTCAGAATCGCCCATATATAATTATAATAATTATATGCACGGCTTTACTTCCCGACCTATACACAACCCGTGTGTATGCACGATCAGTACCAATTTTACAGGCTTGGTAAACTGAGGCTACGGAAAATATGTTCTCACCCACAAAACACCGACAAAAACCCAATTGATATTGCGCCGGTCGGGGGTCGAACCCGCAACCTTTGGATTACAAATCCTACGCTCTACCAACTGAGCTATCGCCGCCGTGATCGTCATCGTCATCGCCATCGTCGTCGTCGTCGTCGTCATCATCATCATTAATTGTTAAGATTGTTAAGATGCTGACATTATTCCATTACTACATAGCATCGTGCCCCGATGGAACTACAGTATACGTTTTAGAGTACCTATACCCAGTTTATCCTGCAAAACTACTAATCCATAGCCGTCATAATCGCGTAGCAGTGCCAACGTCGATTCCACTTGATATGTCATATTACGCACGTCATTAGAGGCACTACGCCACTCTCAACCATGACAGAAACTCGGTACCAGCCACTAATGAGTCTCGTTCGACATCTGATATAATATGATTATTACAGTCTATATCAGATTGATCAACCCCTACATAACAACAGAGTAATACTGGCAATATTGCGTGGATATAACGAGTGGCTGTATACGTATGTATTTATGTACGCATGAGATAAGATACAATTGTAGGCTACCACTTAAATCTGAGCAAACTATGTAGTAGATTGTCGGAAACGCGAACCTTTCGAACTTAGATATACCATATACGAGGTCATAAAAGTCGAATGGTGAGATATCATCGTATTAACATTTAACTTCATCATATTAGGCTATACTACATTTCACTAAAAAATAGTAATGCCTCCGGCAGGATCCGAGACATGATTGCCAGTACAGCATCTGTCTGGCAAATTGAAGGTCTGGCTTCCAATGCAGTCGGAGGATTTGGGTTTTTTTCCAGTGAAATATAACACGATTAATTATATCATAGGCCTAGGGAATATGGCTTACTAAGACCTTATACTGTATACGTATATACGTTTAACTTGAACTTGTCAATAATTGTATGACAATAATTTTCTCTATGGAGTTCAGTCTTGTATAATTGTCAAGAGGTGATAGATTATTTTGGTATAATGATATTGTGATAAGTCCATATTTTCACGTGTGTAAATACCAATATGCCAGATTTGTCACAGCAATTCGAACATTAAGCTCTCCACGATCAATGAAACGGTGTGTACGCGAGACGACGGTCCGCGGATTCCGACAGTGTCCCGTCACCCAGGCGATGTGTGGTAGTATGTCGCCGCTATCAAATGGCGAGGACGTCATCAGCGAGTTATATACCCGTAACGGTGAGCGGAACACACCTAGACAGACACGTTACGCCGACACACCTGAACGGGCCGGTGACGACAACACACGTGAGGACAGGTGACACGATAGAGTCAACGAGTATCACACCTGGAACAAATCAAATATCCGACGTAAGAGACAGTGTGAAGAAACCTACACCAGGAAGTACATTTGGATTACCTACGACTCGTTTACTTTCGGGGATTGGAACGTTCTCTCCTCGCCAGATTACGCCACATCATAAGGCACATACGACAAGTGCGAGCAAGAACGAATCAGCGTATTTCTTAACCCAAATTTCGCGCGTTTTTGACGATATAAACCCCGCGAGTAACGTTTTTAAAGAGTCGAGTCGCTCTCTTGTACCGGATTATCACTACAAGTTTCAGCGATATTCGAGTAATCGGACTGGAGTGTTTAACGGCGTAGAGTTGGTGCCTGCATGGGAGGAAGCGAGAGACGCGTGGTCGTGGTTATGGTTCGTCTACAAGTACGGCATCACTGTGCTGTTCTGTGGGATTATCCTCTACTCGCTTATATCGTTGTGTATTATCGGTCGTCGGTATAAAGTACAAAAGTACCTCACACTGATTCTTTTTTGTTTGTTATGTACGAGCGTACTAAAATCGGTGTACTATATCATAGACCCACATAACTACAAACATACTTTACCGCCTGTGTTTAACCGTTTGTTGTTAGAGTTCTCCAAACCGACAATAATGACAGCATACGCGTGTTTACAGGTAATGGTGCTGAGGTTTACTAAACTAGACGTTGGGTCGAATCTCGTACACGCTCCTCCCTTTATAGCCGTCATGTTCTTTCTCCAGTGTATCCTAACGATAACGGTAGAATTCGTCGTGATGCGATGTGAAGGGATTCTCGCGCTGTTGCTGCTCAACAACGGTTTCTTCATCATATGGTCCATCTTCCTCTGTGTAACGTTCATCTATAACGGCTTCCAGCTCACCCATTACACGTCTGAGGTACAGAAGGCTCTCAATGAACTCAATGTGTTCTCTCAGCAGAAACGAGGCGATGGAGAGGACGGTAAGACTTCCACATAATATATCACACTATAGTATACATGCACCCATACAAGTAACTATATATCTACTCGTAAGTCTAATAAGTCTATCGATAGATATTGTTTGAAATTAGAAAGTAAAATAACAGTTTATACTGACCAAACTGCCTCCTTGGATTTCAATATAATTCATCAACTGTCGGTTTATACTACGTGAGTTTGTTCACTTCAAAATGCCATTGCACATAGTACATAATACATGTACGTGAGGCCAAAATTAATGCTACTGAGGTGTCCACTATAGATAGTATTCTCCGATACACGAAGAGGAATCTGCTACCCAAAGTGGTCTAACGAAGCGTGAATCCGAGAGGGACTACAAGGCGACCACTCTACAAGGCGACCACTCTACAAGGCGACCACTCTACAAGGCGACCACTCTACAAGGCGACCACTCTACCACTGAACTATACTGCCGCAATGGGAGCCCTGTGGTAGTGTTGATGTATACCGTTAACCAACATATCACCATACAATGTAAAACGAAACATCGGAAGGCGTATATTATTTTAATTGTTCGCGATACCCGCATGCAGCTATATCTATTTACGTACACCTTGACAACGTAACGTAGGCTATGGGAAAATTCCATTAATCTGAGTTTCATAATATGTCATCCATATCAACGTGGTAATCTACAACATGATTTAGATTTAATCACACAGTATACTATAATATGCCAGTAAAATGTATTTATATGATTACGATAGCATTATAATATATGTACAATTCTATTGTATACAACCAGTCTGAAATAACGACTGTACAACGAAAATTATAGCAGATAATGCTAATATTAAAAAAAAAATTCAGAATCTTATTTCGAATTAGTTTTTATTTTAAAATTTACAAGGTATAATACTTATTTTTTGCAGGTATGTCGCGGTCAAGCACGTTTTGCCAAAGGATGAATAAACCCCGTATCAAAATCACAAACGAACAAAACAAAACATGCGCCATAGTCAGCGACTCTGACGTTTCCGACTCGGATTCTCTTGCACTAGAAACATTAGATAATCTAGAAAGTAAGACCGATGATCTGACCGAAAACCACGCGAATCACGTTAATGTGAATTATACGGCTATAGAGACCACTAAAGATGTGTGTGATGCGCATCGTTTAGATGAAATAAAACCAATTAAAAACACAAAGAAGAAACGTTTAAAAAATGGCAAATGTTCGAGAAAGAAACACTGTGATAATAAAAACAAAATGAAAGTTTCCTTATCTGATAATTTTCGTCATTTTTTACGTTTAGATTCTCGCGAAGCGTTACTTTCAGAAAGTCGGCAAACGATCGCACAAGAACATTCAGAAAACTTTGACAACAACGGCTTGACGAAAACCACATCTTTCTCCACGAAAAGTGACATCTGTGATCGTGACGTATCGGAGTACTCAGATAACGATGACGTAACGAAAACCTGCGCCGACACCGGCTACATGGCCGATACAGAATCCACTAAACAGAAAACTGTCAAACAAAACACACAGTTGGTGAAACATAAACAGGAAAACGATACAAAATCAGAGACACCTACTACCACCGATGTGAAATATAACCTTCCCACAACAGCGTCGACCCTAAGCCTTTATCGCATCCGTCAGAGTAAGATGCTGCAGGTGGTTGTGTGTTACGGATATTCTGCGACGTTTGTCGGGTTTGTGGTGTGTCTACTGGAACTATACACTGTGTTCAGCAGTTATGGGATACTTGGGGGTAGCAATCTCCCCCATCCCTGGCCGTGGCTCGCCTTCCAGACATTCAAAAGGTAACACAATATCATTAAAATTAAAATTAAAATAATTAAATGTGTGCATTTACGGTACCGCACTTTGAGAATCGGTCCATGTACACAGATGATGCCTTGCAGGAATCTCGCAAATGACGGAAGGTTTTTGCAGAGTTCGAATCAGCGACCTCTCGTTCAAAAAGCCATGGAACTGACCACTACGCCATGAGGCCCACAATAGACCTCACATCATAGTATATTGTAGTTTTGGAATCCGTAGAAGAGGCAATTCTTTAAATCCACAGCACACACAAATACAAATAACATAATTATCGTACTAAATTAATGACACACCGGTATAATAAATATGATTCCCGAATAGATTTGGCGTAATTATGAGGATACATGAAACACAGGACGTTCCTACCGGTATAGTTTACTTGTCTGAAGTACACGTACAGTTACTCGCATAGCAAATAGAGCTGCTGATTAGACCACAGCAATTTGAAATAGAAATGGAGTTTTTTTCGGCAAAGATATCGCAAGAGTATGTGAAGTCAAACATAGGTCTAGTTTTGATGTAAAGTGTAGCATACTCTGGTACGTACGGATACTCAGTTAGGCAAGGGAACCCACAATCTGTCAGATCGGCGCGGGTGGTGTTCGAATCCGCGACTTCTGCTTACAAAGCCGACTGAGCAAACAGAGCTGGGAGACAGGGTTTATTGCAATGCTGTCTCGTGCGTAGAATATAAATGTGCTTCTGGTGAGATTGTCACGTCGTAGCCGTCTTAACGTGCCAGTGTACACGATGTCTTGATTACCTCTAACGCATTTACAACGGCGTCATTTACGGGACGTTAATGATTAAAGTGCTGCTTAATGTGTTTCTCTAGCGGGTGTGTTACTCTATATACTGCCTTGCGGAATAACCACTCCCAAATACAGTGCGTATCAAAAAAAGTTAACCCGCCGGTTTGCATACATTATGCAAAGTAGGTAGTAGGTAGAGATAGGACGATACGCGCGTTTGAAAACGGAACTAATCCGCTTTTCAAAAAGCTATGAATAAACAAAATCGGATGAAAAATGGCTGAGATATACCCGCTTGTGTACTGTACAGCATGGTTGAAATTGGTTTGGCACACTTTGTTGCCATTGGAACAAACATAGGGTTTGCATACATTATGCAAATTAGGTAATAGGTAGAGATATATATGTCGATACGCGCGTTTGAAAATTGAACTAATCAGCTCTGCAAAAAGCTATGAATGAACAAAATCGGATGAAAAATGGCTGAGATATACGTCGCAACTTTGAGACAGTGAATCGTCAACGAAGTCGAGAGATTGCGCCGCGCGAGAGGCCCGATTATGGTCCGTCTCAACGTTGTCTCAACGTTACGACGTACAGTATATCTCAGCCATTTTTCATCCGATTTTGTTCATTCATAGCTTTTTGGAGAGCTGATTAGTTCAGTTTTCAAACGCGCGTATCGTCATATCTCTACCTACTACCTAATTTGCATAATGTATGCAAACCCTCGGGTTTACCCATTTGTTCCAATGGCAACAAAATGTGCCAAACTAATTTCAACCATGCTGTACAAAAGCGAATCTATGCAAACCCATCGGGTTACCTTTTTTTGATACGCACTGTATAATGACACTAAAATTTGTGATCAACGCAATTGATAAAGTGATAGTAAATGATTTATTATTGATTTAATACGGATATATTCTTTATTATTACGAAGTTGTCGACACGCACTCTAAACCCTGGCACCACTGAAAACATTTTCTTTTGATATAATATTATAAGAAAGTGATATTACTGAATGGAATTGTGTAGTTATATATATGGCAAGTAGGCTATATGTATAACACCGACTAATTTCAAAGAAATATATATATATATATATAGGCGCTTTCGCGCTGCCCATAATGCTAATACTAGTCACATGTCCATACTTAGTACAGTGAGCGAAGTGTAGCCAGTGAGAAGACTCTCTCCCCGCGCCTCTACACCCCTCCCTAAACCCTCCGCTATAAGTTTCCTCTCTCTCTCTCCCTCTCCCCCACGCCTCTACACCCCCTTCCTAAACCCTCCGCTATAAGTTTCTTCTCTCTCTCCCTCTCCCCCGCGCCTCTACACCCTCCCCCCCTAAACCCTCCACTATAAGTTTCATCTCTCTCTCTCCCTCTCCCCCCGCGCCTCTACACCCCCTCCCTAAACCCTCCGCTATATATAACTTTCCTCTCCGTCCCGTCCCTTCTCATCCACGCTATGTCACATTGTTGTATATGTCGTTGACAAGAGGAGACATGTACCTTTAATTTGCCGTTTATCGCGTTTTGCATAATATATGCGTTTTTTCTGGGACAGATTATACACTCACTCTCTAGGCCTATACATCTCTCTCCTTTTATATTTCTCCTCTTTTCTTTTCTTTTTTCCTTTGCCCCTCTCTATATCTATATATCTATCTCTCCCACTCGCATATTTCTCACTTCCTAGTTCCGTATGCATATCACAATTCTCATGTACAGTGCCGGTACAATTACGCTTCGAATAATATAGTATGCACATCGTTCTACTGTATCTACATCATACTACAGTACGTACTTTTCCATTGTAACAGGGTGACCCGGTAAGAGGGAGATAGTAGTCCGGGTCCCCGTCTATGACACAGTTTATGCCTTTAGAGCAAATGTTGTATCTCCCCTTCTGTATAAAACACATGCAGGTTACTCAGACACATGATACAATTGCTAACCACTATGCAATACTGTACACATAAATACAACGACACGGGGCGAGGCACAAGATTGTTGTCAGTACATGGACATAAGATCACCTCATATAAATCGATTGATAGTGTATAATGACTTCATAGAGCCGATAAACATCACTGCCGAACACAGAGTATTCGTTAGGAATTTCATTCGTTTGTTCGAGAATTTGTTGCGAGCAAAGGGAGGTAATGCTATAGTACATTTTTTATTTCATCTATTTTTTCTTCGATCCTCTCGTTAAACACTAGTTATCCTCTACATGTTATCTCATTTGTACTGAATTACAGTTATGTTATGTCGCCACATAATATGTCATTGTGGTTATAGCCTATTATTATATATAGTTTTATATTTATTTATTCTATATTATGTATCCAACATTTTTTACTTTTTTTTTACTTTATCTACTCATGTATCCCATGAGCTGATAACATTCTTGTGACCCACACTGTATAATTTACCACGTTATTTCATAGAAAAAAACACAATGACTCTCAAACATGGGTCCGGGGATGTCCGATCGGGTTTGTCATGTCATGGAGCGCAAGCAGATATCAGCATAGTCCCATTGGCATCCGGTGGGTGGACGTGACTTTTCGAGATCTACGTGCAGACCTGCGGAATCCATTCTATAAGGAGACCAGAGGAAAAATATTTTAATGTATGGTCTAGTTCAAGAAAAAACATAAAACGGTTTGGTGTGTTTGTTTGCTATAGAGGCAGAGACATAGACAGTTAGTTACAGTATGTCTAATACAAGTCTAATATATAACTAAATTGTGTAAGGTAACTGGCCGCGCTCATTACAAAATGGTTTACGGTTTACCCAGTTTGTGTAACAGCTATACGTTGCTACTTAAATTCTACGTGTAATTCCTTACCGGATTATTCACCGCATGGTAGACAGCTTTCGTTGTTGCAGTAAACAGCTCGCATTGCCTCTGTAGACTGATAACGTGACCCATGTACTTGTCGACACCTACCCTCGTGAATATGTCCTCCTTCCCGACTGGAGACAGCAGACATG
>WNLI01148232.1:0-15832 GCA_025802215.1 Wirenia argentea
TAGTCCGTCTCTTGTAATTAGGCCCTATTCACGAGGGGAGAATTTAATGCTGTGCCCGTAGACGCCCAGACAGATTACGGGGGTAACAGTTTACCCCATTATGTATAGTTCCGAGTACATGGTGTATAGAAAGACTGGGCATGGACCTTGTTGGTTTCGTACATCACAGTAAGGAGCTTTAGAATTCTCCACTGGGTTCCCGTTTTCGAAGTTCGATTATGGAGGTCAGTTGGTATAGAGCAAAGGATTTGTAATCCAAAGGTTGCGGGTTCGACCACCGCCCGGCGCATTATCTATTGTGTTTTTCTCGGTGTTCCATGGGCGAGAACACGTTCCCTATAGCTTCTGTTAACCAAGCCTGTAAAATTGGTACTGATCGTAAATATTCCTTAGCTGGTGTATGTATGGGTTGGGAAGTAAAGCCATGTATATACTTATATATTGTAAAGGGATCAAAGTACGTTTGACTCCTTGCTCACGTCTACCCCCATGTTTATGATGTGACCGACATTTGGTAGATTGAGAGATGCGGCATATTTACGCCAGACATTACTTTGCAATCTTCGCTGATGAAGCGAGGGATACAGGTATCGGCAGTGTTTCTTGCGAGATACTGTATCTTGGATCTTTCTAGTAAATGGTCCGATTTCATATATGTAGCTTATTTCATTTTTGAAAGACAAAAGAAATCCATTTTCTGGAACGCATGTAAAATGCAGGACGAGGTTTGGTTTTGTGTATGCACCGTGTACAGATATATAACCACCACACCCCTTGTGGCGCAGAAACGTCACATTAGTGCCCCTATAATTAGTGCCTTCGTTCGTTGGATTATTATTATTACCACTAAACGGTCTGGGCCGTTACCCTATATTATTACGGGTGGTTGTTTATTCGGTCATTGACTTGTCACTGCGAAGAATGAACACTAACTTCACACGTATGTATACTGTAGACTTGGTGATCTATTTACTGTATGTGCCACAAAAATATGGTTATTATGTATAGTGCATTACCGAGACTCAAAGTTGATGACATACTCGTACGCGTACTTACTGTACGAGTATATATCGTATTGGTGTAATCCATCAAACGCGTTATCGTGTACAGTATACTACGGAATACGGATGTCGCGGCTGGACCGCGCATTGAATTCCAATACGAGAAGTTTCAGGTTATAAATATCATGTCCTCTATGTGGTAAACTTATAGGTAACGCAATTGGTGACCACCCATCTCCACCCAGTTTTAGAAATGAGTGCCTGGTCATGGACATAATGAATAGTCTTAGCTGACCAGTCAGTGGAAGATGTGAACTGAAGCTAACTGACCTGAACTGCGCGATGATGCGTAAGAGCAATTGGTAACATACGTTTTATCATGTGTTATTAGATCACACACTGTAGACACGATACTGTACAGTATCATATACATATATATCTACTCCCAGGTATCACACCATCCATCATTACACCCTCACACACAGTCACAACAATACAAGTCAATACGCTAGAGATAACGATGTTTACGCAAATCGACATCTCCCTAACTCGACACTCTGCCTGTAACATGAATAATTAACTCGTAATCTACCTGACCTGGCGCTTATTACGGTAATGTGCGCATATCAGGTGGTAAAGCGTATTGTACAGTAGTGCGCAAGTGATACCTAAGTGACATTATGTTGTGGTGACAATTGATGCGTGCATAAACGTGACGTATGATACAAAGTGGCGTGTAATTATGGACACATTATGTACCATATAGTGTGAAAGTGATACACAAACATGGGCTCATGCGAAATACGCGTATTGTATAATGGGAAACTGACACATATTATAAGTGACACTGTGTTGCATTGACACGTGACTCATGCAAAAACGTGACGTATGTATGATAGCAAGACTTAGTGTCGTCCAATTATGGAAACGTACAGTGGGCAAGTGATAGACATACGTACATGGACACATAGTAGGTGGTACGCATATTCTAGTGGGCAAGCACCTCGAAACATATAGGTAAGCGATACTGTGTTGCAGTTACATGTGTCACATGCATAAATAAAATAAAATGCGACATACGATAGCACGGGATTTCCAATTATGGACGCGTAATGGACAAGTCATACACAAACCAAACATGATACCAACGCGTAACGTTACACAGACACAGAGTAATAGCATTTTTTTGTGGAACACTTTATCGCTATATTATGTACACGTGCGTCATAATAATTGTCTCTTCACAAAGTTCAACTGATATCACAAAGTTTACAGTTCACAGTTCACATAAAGTCCAAACATTCGTGACGTAACGCACACTCGAAAAAAACCCTCCATGTTGTAGACTACGTATACGGTACACTTCCTGCAATATGTCCGCCGCAAAAGCTCAGCGATGCAAAGCCAAATTAAAAGCCAAGAGTTCAGGCAATATCGCGGGTCCCAGCCCGCACGTGGGCTCGTTGCATGGGGCATGTGGGATGTAAGGGGTGCAAAGGCAAAGTAAGAGCGGTTATATAAGAGAGATTATGGCTAGGGTCATTACTCAGGGCACTGACGCCTGATGCCTCATCCATCACTATTACATTGGCTCTATGGAACACGTGACAAATACTTAGCCAACAATTCGTGTGTCACACGCTGGAGCAATTTCAATTTAGGCGGATCATGGTCTTGTGGTGAATTAGCATGTCGTCCGAGCCGGGTGGTAAGGCGACTGCAATCTCGTGAATCATAAACCCAGCATGCAAGTCGTGCAATAAAACGTTTCCGTGGCTTGGACTAATGAACGCACCGTAATTTGTAATAGGTTTCCAGATAGGAACGACACAACCATAAAAAATAAATAACCGCCAAATCCAAGATGGACGCTAACAATAAATATACATTTTTTGGGACACTATCTAAGAAATATGGATCATTATTATTGTTAGACAAAATTGTTGTTGGTGATGTGACCGTCAGCAGGCAAAGAAAGGTGTGTGTCTGATTTCAGCATTCACATAGGTTTTACCATAAATCTCCTACTCCCCAATGACCGTTAATACATCGCATTAATACATGGAGTATTCTGTCTGTCCATTTCTTAGTTTGCAACACACTCATTGGCAGTCGATAAGATGTACTTCCTAAGGAGACCATGCACAGTGAACACAATAGTTATATAAAAGAGGGAGAAGGTGAGATGTTTTTATTGTACCATTTCGGTTTTTGAACCAGGATCATCGCATACAGAAAGTATTATGCTACGTTGTCTTCGGTCTGTGTCGTTTTTTGAACATAACAATGTATTATACACTGCAACATGTCATTTGGTATGTGCCGCTATGTGACAGGAGTGACATCTCCCCATCCTATGTCATTCCACCCCTACTACATCATAATCATTCATCTCTCCTCCTTCTCGCCTCGTGTATATGTGACACGTGTCACCCAATGTAATTATAGGCACAACGTATGTTACCGTTATTCGATTATGGCAGTTTTATACGCTAGTGCACGATGCTGATGCATCTATTAATTTACCGATACTGATTCTTTACTACTGTATACGTGATTACATGCCGACTCCGCCGTGCAGTGGTCTTGCCAAGATGCTAGTTAGTACTGAGGTTGTACCATTTTGTATCAACCCATATCCTTCCGCGCCGTTGTACACACATTAGACATTAAATTTATCAACAAACGCAAACATCATGTTTTAAAGTCTATCATAACGGTACATTTTGTACGCCATACTATAAATGAAGCGCCACAGTTGGGTATAAAAACTATAAATCGATTAGAAATATTGGAAGTCGAGATTTGTGTTTATACAAACTTATATACAAATACCGAAATTGAACGCCAATTATTGCCATATGTATACATTGCTGCTGAAGTGAATACAATGGAGGCTGATTTTTATAAGCTTCCAATATACGTATCATAATACGAATAACATTTTTTGTCATACACCACAACGTTATTGCGGCTGTATTACAAACAACATTACCAACAATTTCGTCGTATATTCTGCATAATAATTATTATTTGTTTATTTACATTTGTAGTTCATATTGTGTTGAACCGTCAGTGTGAACTATCGATTGATTTTCAAAATATTTCGTTATAATTCAAATTTCATAATGATAGGTCTACTAGATAAACGCTACGCTCAAATATATTCGAATTTTAGATGTAGTGCAAATACTGAGTACTGCTGGAGTCGTTTTGAAATGTATTATGTTATAATGTAGGATTTTAGCAATCTTCCCGTAGGACATATTATATCACATAACACAATATTTACTTTAAATACAGTAGTTTCCAATTTTCAGGAATGTCCACTGCAAAAAGGATACGAGCCATCGCCATGTTCAATGTTCCATATATACTCGTAAATTTTAGTTTATTCTTAAAAAATATATCTTTTATCATAAATATTTGTTGAAATTCTGCACTGATATCACATTCCGTTTTAATTTTATGTTAGTCCCCATAAAACAGTTTGTGATTGTATACTTTCTTAAATTTCTATTACAATGTCATTCTTATAAAATTTTGTGCTGTGTATGATTTCACGTTAGTCCTATAACATATAAGAAAACACACGAATTGCAATTGTAAGGTATTATAAATCTCGATTATAATATTACTTTTACCACATGTGATTTAAACCAGAATTGAAACCTTGCTGAATTTTGAATAATACGTTTTCGGCTAATTATAATACAGTGAGAGATATTTTATGTTTTATCTCAATAATTATTATTTCTCCAATCTCATGATCTCTAATTTCATAAATATCTGTCACGAGTAGATACTTTATAGCAAATTTTACGAGCGACAGACAATTATTATGATTTATAATTTCTTACATCTCTCCGACAGAATACAAAATATGTGCATGGTTTATACCACTGTAAATAACAAGAATTATTTATGTTTATAGTGGATAATAAAACAACATCTAGAACGCATTCGTTAGTATGATAAATTAGGTTGCTAATTTTTTCTACACGTACACTGTTAAAGGGATACTCTAGACAAATAGTATGTTTTGAGGGATGATAGTGATGGTATTGAAAAAAATAAGCCGACATGCTAAGGCAGTATCTCAACCCTACCCCTAGTATGTAGTTGTCGTATGTCTGGTTAAGAAGAGCATCTCCCGCTAAGTTGCTCTTCATAGCGGGAGATGCTCTCCTTAACCAGGCACAGTCCTACAACATAGCAAGGGTAGGGTTAAGATACTGTCTTAGCATATAGGCTTAATGTAACCTTCAATGCCATCCCTATCGTCCCTCAAAATATACTATTTGCCTTTATTGCCCCTTTAAAGAAAACCAATCCTTAACCCTTTCACTGCCAACTTTGAGTAAAGTCGCATGCATAAGATGAATTAGTACATAGTTTAATGTGGCAGTGAAAGGGTTAAACAATAACATTGTTTCTTCGAGTAGGTACTCAATCCTTTTGTTAATGAAAGTCCAACTTCATTACCAGAGAACTTCTGCGATAGTACTTTCCATGATGAAATTGACTCTCGTTCACGCGTGTGGTCCAGTAACGAAAGTGATGGGCAGATGGATATGCACGAGTTTTCCACAATCTGTGGTGAAAATCATCGATGTCTTCATCTGCACACCACTTGCACGTCCACCTTGTGTGTCTCTTCATTTCTCTTACCCTCTTACTCGCTCCTAACAAACAATTGACACAAATATAGAGAGGATGTTATTATATGCAATTAAATGTTTAGTGGTATGTGGTGTTGCAAATATTTTATGTTACTGAATTATACTCATGCTGATTTATTATGAAAAAAATGAGTCTCATATTAATGATTGTGAATAAACGTGCCATATATGTACGTAAGTGGATGGAAATGGTTATAAAATCGTTTATAAGAATACACAACTCAGTTGTAACCTAAATATGCCAAAACTATTATTAATGTACTATTTCCAACCTATTTCTGTACCAAAGACACGAATTGAATCTGTAATAACTATCTAAGTTTAGAGTACCAAAGGACAGTTTTTGGATTGGTTTCCTTTTCAAATTAATCTATAATTGTAGTAATTGTCAACATAATTTAATGTAGGTCTACTTATCAACCGGCTAAAAAGTTCTCTTACATTACACATTTGTTACGCGTTCATTGTATTACTTGGTGTAGCACCGATCGTTTCCGTGTATCACTATCTGTCTCTCACACTGTACTGTAGCTATCTTATACTGCAATACCATTTTGAATATGCAATGATGTCATTAACACTGTACATTTCGTTCATTACTGTTGGTTATTACATAAAATACGATATTGGGATTTGTGATAATTATTAGACATATAAATAAAACATTTCTCATTCCAAAATGATGTTCTGGGGTTTCTGTTGGTATATACTGTAGATATGATTGTGAATGTAATATCTTGCTACGAAGAGTTGTACCACGGTCATTATGATGTACGATATTCCACTGGTCAAGTCAAGTAACGTGACCGTTAGATGGTCACACGGAAATGTAGGACAATCTTCTTAGTATCTGACAGAGGGATCATGGTTTGATGTCCATACGAAAAAGCTATACTAGTTCATGGTCACCGGTCTTATTCCTAATATTTGCTACGCAGGGTTCATGGCGCTACCCCTTCACTGCCCTGATGATACGACCGAACGGTGTCAAAAGCGTTTACTGTATGCAATATGAAGAAGATAATTATTATTCTAATATATTGATTATTCGAATCTCTAGCTTAATTTTCGGCATTAAGATAACGAAGTCACCAAACATTGGTCATGTAATACAATTTTAATTGATCCTGATGTACCGTACTTTATATATTTTTGCTTGACTTAATCTGTAGAATTACTACGCCTATAGTATATGTTGACCGTGGTGCAAACTCGATGTTGCATTGTTTAATTTTAGACTTAGGTCCTCATTTCATTGTTTACCCTCGTGACTCGATACAAAATTTGAGGACCTCAAGCTATACATGTACAACAGTAAACAATGGTACACAAACCAAGAATAAGACCTACGGAATAGTGTGTTAGTAATATTGTGCTAGCCTGATGTGTGAAATATAACATATTACCATCTCACAAAGTGTGACAGTATAATGAAATATGCAAAACCTATATTTGATTCATTGTACATTGTACATTGTATACACGTAAAGATGATATAGATGTACAGATGAGAAAAAGTCCCTTTATGACTGCCTATGTATGTGCAGAGTACTTATGGCGAGTTTCGGCTGATCTATCTATAATTCCAGCACTTTGCATAGACCCATATTTACTGGCTGCAGAGGCACATACCACTTGTACACAGTACCAATTTCCGACTCATGTCATTAGGGTCTATACAATTTAACAATCGGGTGCTGCCTTCCAATTTCGGCCCGCAATTTTGGAAGCATCTATTTATAGGTTAATATGTCCCCTTTATAAGAGTCATTTGTCGGGCCCATCGCCTAAATTGCGGTCGTGTTCGATTGACTAAAACCGCTCATCAATCATACTTGTTATAACGTGGAGTGCAGACGTGAAGAGATTTTGGAACGAGTATCGCACTTAATCAATGATCCTTCAATGTACGCCATAAGACTCGTAACGATACATACAAAAGGCTAATAACTCAGCTGACCCGTGTGGCGAGGTTGCACCCCATTCCATGTTTCCGCGATATTAGAGACGCCTACAGAGATTTACAATGTATGTAATTAGAATACCGAACGTTGTTTCACGGGGGCGGTGTCTCTCCAAATATCGTGGTTTTCTCGATGGAAGGACCCCTATCAGAACTTCATGATATATTGCATGTGTAATCTTGTACCGAACGTAGATCGGCGATACAGATCGCACATCGTTCTCCATGGTTCCGTTCCTAGTATTACATACACTTCCACGTGCACATAAACGATATAGAAACCTTTTTATGTATTTCAGATACGATATTCGGATGTCACGTTTTCATTATGGCTCTCATAGTGTCTGTAGATTGATCGAAATTATTGATAGCCTACGTGCAGACTATATTTTATACATGTTGATCGGTAATTTGGGTAACTATTATATACGCATGGTTGGACCCGTCAATGTAATATAGGACACCTGATTATAATATGTCGGAAAGTTACAACCATTTATATGAAATCAGTACGTATATACGTATTGTACATGCCATAACACGTGGCTTATTAGGAAATTGGAAGTGTTATCTTACAGTTCGTCGCAGTTCACATCAGAGTATTTTTTGTACAATATCTGGTATCTTGCGGGCTTGTGGTGTAGTGGTTAGCACGCCGGTTCCTGTCAATCGACGGGCACTTCGGCTGCGGGTTCGCACCTGGGGTGCGACCACTCGTGGGATTTACCCAGTGGTTGCAAATCCGCATTTGGAAGATTTCTGCATGGCAGCATGGACAGATTATGAAAGTGCGGTAGGCTACGGTACTATATAAATACACACATTCATCTTAATCGTGTTCCAAAGTATACGATGTTGATCAGCAGACTAAAATAAGAATCGCCTGTAAATTATTCTTGTTCAATTTCCCATTCGTAGCCACTCTAGCCGTGTGCTCCTACGTCCACACATATACGCGACATTAGTCGATGGTTTACGGTCTATTGGTACACCCCTTCAGCCACTTACACAATCATCCCCGATGGTGTTACATTAATCCCATTTCGCCGTCGCCGACCGGGGCAGGGAATGGAATATTACACCGGCTACGGGGCAATAATTACAGTCCACTCTCCTGGGTACACACCGTTTACTCGGCATGTCTCTAGTGCCGCGCCTTGATGTATTACGTTCATTTGGAAAATTAGCTCTACACTGGAGTGTTACACACCGACGAACTAATTTGGGATTGGCAATTACTGTTGTTAAGTTAACACAAACAATGTATTAACGGCGTAATCACTTGTATTGTGTATATGCCAATGTCTTTGTCCTCGTGTAGTCGTATACGTCGACCCTTCGTCTTGTCAGCGTACACACTACACATAGTCGTCGAATCCTCATCATATCGACACAGCACTACGTTTTAATGTTGTGATATCGTCACCATCTCGTCTTCGTATCGTCGTCTTAGGGTCCGTTTCTACTGGCGATGCCTTGTGTACATTTTACACTTTTAAGCCGAACAGTTAGCTGGATGAGCTTACAATAAATAACAACCCTGGCAACATATCTAGGATATACAGTTGACTTCGACACTATTATACGTCCAAGCCAATGAACTATTATCACGTGTTTCCTTTAATCTATATCTCGATAGTGCTACCATTCGGATACACAATAATTTACGAACTTATCGTTATGTATATTTATGTAATACCTAGTTTAACAAAAAACAATAATATTATGGATATGTATACAGCAGTGTAATGTAATAACGAACAATAATGACATTATACATGCGTGTGTAATTGTGTGGATATATGTATTGAATAATGATTAGTACATTTTTGTTTATGAATAATGTATATGTCATTATATATCAATCTAAATATATCATATACGCCATTAATGGAAATATTATTTATTGAAAATTAATTGTCATATTTATCATAGGTCATTATTATTCTGTAGAAGGTTTCACTGGATAAAAATGCGAAGCATGTTTGCTGTATCGGCACTGTATAGTGTATATAGTTGTAATAGTCCATATCGGGTAGAGTTAGAGTCTCTCCTATAATGCTGGCTGAAAATGACGCGAATGGTTGAAAAACGATGGCTTACATCCTATATATTATTAAAACATAGACTACTATTATGGGACTGTGCAAGGAAAGTGAAACAAGGAAACTCTCGCGCTGACTTTTTTCTTAATAAAAAGAGTAGTATAATATAATTATTGTGTATGGAAAAGACAAACGATCAAGGAATGTTAAACTAGTTTAGAACTAAATTTTCTTGTACTGTACCATAAAGAGTCAAGTGTGGCCTTTATGTGCCACATATCATGACCTCGTGAACCGCAAAATTTTATGTTGGTCTTGTATCAAGGCCGTGGGAGGAAAGACATGGCAAAGTTTAAAAGATTTAACACCAATGGTCAATTCTGCAATACATTTTCGCTTCATTTATTTTATTTAAAATGTTAAAATATTATGTACTATCATGTAATTAGAGATAAAATTATCACAGATAAAATATTGAGTACAAGTGACTTATTTTTCCATGTTTTTTTCTAGGGACTGTGATAAATACAGACAGGACAGTGCACACATAGATGGTTGTTTCTACTGATTAATGCTCGATGGTGTATAGTGTATGCCTATACGTCATAGGTACTCTGTATGATACACTGGGGATAAATTTGCCACAAATAGGTGTCGCAATTCTTATACGTAACATCGCATGTGATTACAATGTTATGAGCATCGAACTGTTACCCAATCATTGTCTCCTTTATTACCATATGTTGTCTTGGGGCAAAACGGAAATGTTATGTACACATCCCTGAGATACATTCCATGTTATATAAGGTATTGTTTTGCGAGATATGCGGAGTATAATTACGCAATAAAACACGTCGATATGGCGGGGTGTCAAAGTTTACCGGTGACGACGCCTTCAGCTATTTGCGTCCATGTGACATATTCAATACGTAATTATCGTAGCCCTAATGGAAATTTGGAATGTGCCTATAATGTATTAAGTTGTCACCCATGCAACCACGTCCCGCCACGTCGTTGTTCGGTAACGCGGTATATGGTAAGACTATTGAAATGAAACTCCGGTAATAATACGAAATGAAGCGATTTATGCCGAAATGGTTAAAGCTTACGTAGTACAGATTTCGTTTCGTTGATTGATTTTTGTTTGTCACCTCAGTGACAAAGGGATAAAGTGAGATAAGTGTCGAGGTTAGATTGTCATTTGAAAGGTCGTTGCTCCATAATATGATAATGGAGAATTACGAAATCTGAGGAGAACTCACATCTTCGGTGTTCGGATTCAAATTTATATACGGACCCATATTCAAGAGATGGATAATAAATCAGCTGGCAAAAATATCTGCAAATATGATTTACATCTAGCTACAATTATTTGGCGATCACGAAAAAATAAATCGGTGTTACTTCATGTTTTTCGCATTAAAACGTAACGAAGACTGTCGTCCATCGTTAAAAACGCCAGTTTCATTAAACTGACGTGATACATTTGTTTTAATTGAAATCTTCAACGCCAGTTTACTCTGAAGTAAAAACGCAATGGGCCACTCTTCCATATGTTCAAGCACATTTAGTACAATGGAATACACGGATATTAACAGTTAGTGTGAAACACTAAGATATGTATTTGGTAACACGGTTAGAGTATCATACTTGTCTGCCTTGGTCAGATTATAAATTTGAATCGAACACCGAAGATGCGCGTCCACCTCAGATTGAAAAATTCCCTGACAACTTGACTTTCCCAGACCCTTGTACCAGCATTTTGAGACATAATGTAGACGACAATATAGTCAATACTATTTGTTAACGCTATATGTCCACGTATAGGGTTGGTACACTATACCAAAATGACATACAATGTGGGTACGGTAGAGGGTGTACGAGTTTTTAGCTTTAAATCCCGGAGTTATCCAATTATCTTCTCCATGCTCTTTTTCATACCTAACATATAATCATACACCTAGGCCTACTCAACGCACCAGTCAGCTAACTTATTAGCCTTTTGTGTATATCATTATGGGTCTTCAGACGAACATTGAAGGATCATTGATTAAGTGCCGTTCTCGTTCCAAAACTCTTCACGTATGTATTCCACGTGATAACAAGTATGATTGATGGGCGGTTTTAGTCAATCGAACACGACCGCAATTTAGGCGATGGGCCCGACAAAATTACTGACGCTTATAATGGGGGCATATTATTAACGTATAAATAGATGTTCCAAAATTGCGAGTCGAAATTGAAAGACAGCACCCGATTGTTAAATTGTATGGACCCTAATGACATGAGTCGATATTTCTACTGCGCATAAGTGGTATGTGACTATACAATACCATCTAAGTAGTTAATATTGGTCGGTATGCAAAGTGCTGGAATTATAGATCGATCATCCGAAACTGACGATAGGTAATCTGCGTGTAGAGAGTAACTGTTACAGATGAATTCGAATGCACCAGCACACAAATACGCCATCAGGTCTGAACGCATGCGTGGTTTTGTGATCAGATGAAATGAGTAATGTCGTCAGTAAGAATCTCCAGACGTCGTACATGACTTGTCACCACGAGGTGACAAAGCGAAAAGATAAGCAATACACGTAGGCAGTCCATAGATTAAAATAAACAAATTGCCCTGGTGTGTGTTGCTTAATCCGAATGTCTACACAGACGGTACGTATTATGAGGTATGTAACGTTAACTAATAATTTATTATTGCCACATTGATCGAGGAAATGACGTTCCTATTTTGGGATAGACCCCTCTGTACCAGTGTCTGGTACGTCCTTATCGATCACCGACAGAGCAGTAAATTAAAATCGGACACGACTGGCCGTGAGTAATTAGCGCGGGACCATGGGCCGCACTCACACTCATTTATTATCTCAGTTAGGTCCAATATATTACACACCATAGACAACTTTCATAGACAGACTTATCGGACATTAGGTCATCTGAGCGCGGCGGCGAACGTCCTGTCACGGCAACTTCGGATAATTGACAGCTTGAAACACTGACACTGTGGATTATTGCTACTACGAAATACGGTAACTTCTGATCATTGGAAATTCGGAGCAGTGGAATTTAAGCCTGCGCGGAGCCCTTCGGAAGATGATTCGACCATGAGAGATTGTATGAATGCGTAGACCTATAATTATTTCCAAGAAACGGATGCATTTGGTAACGTCCGTTTTATATTCACGGATCTGACAATCGCAAACTCGCGTCTCCACTTCGTCTATCAACACAGTCGACAATCGCGGACACCGGTCTTTCCTGTTAATATTGCCACTCATGTCGATAGCCGCCTCAATTGATGCAGTTATGAATTAACTGCGTCCTCAATGGGCTAAATTATATCTAGAAAGTCGGGCTGCGGGGCAATGGTGGTGGCCAGTGCTAAGAAATTCATGAAGGGTAGTGTACAGTAATTACTGTGTCGGCGGACGCGTGATAATCACGCGTGGACTCGGCCCAACGCGTCGGCGGCGCGGCGGCTGGGACATCGGCTCACATACACATAATTATTGTATTACATTGGCTGAGTCGAAACACCCGTTAACCAGGAAAATCCAACGCACTGTTGAAAATAAGTATGGTCTGTACAATGTGTAAAAAAATTGCTACGCTACTTTTAATGAACCCTAATTATATTAGGTAATTTAAAAATACTTACATTAGGACATGCTAAAACATACTGTACCAATGGCTTAATGTCAATATTAATTTTACGGATTAAAAAATGAAAAAGTCATTTGTGGATTTACAAAAATGCCATGTTAACGTGGAGATCGCACGCGATGCACCTTTAGGTCCAATCTTGTACATTGTTACTTACATATAACGTTTCGAAATCGAACGTAAGATAACGATCTCTGGAACTGGAAATAGATAAGTCACACAACTACATCGATACATAGACGATTTAGAGATGGTCCGTTTTAGTGAAACGAACTACAAATATATGATAATGAATTATAACGGGTGTGGGGGCTGGGGGGGGACGCTGATTGGCTAACAGCAAATTGCAAAATTAATGCGTACTGGGGTGTTACCGCAGTCGTCGCGCTATACTTGATGGAGTCATTCCTAGTTTAGTTATCTCCTGATGCGTTTTATTGTTGCAGTTTTCCAGGCTTCCAATTGGGTTGCCGCGGTATACGATGTTGTGAGAACGATCCCCTCGTCTGTATCGCCTTAATAATTCTAGCATAATTGAAACCAGTGTTCCCGTGAAATTGGTGTCATCTCTAATTATAATCGTACCACAGTAAGCCGGAAAATACACCTGATGTTTATTAATAGCGGAACAACACGGACACAGCTTGTGCGTTGATGAACACTATACGCTTGCACGATACGCGTAGTGCGTCATAGTAATTTATCGCCATCGCGGTGGTCACACTCATTCACAGCCACCTTATGTTTTACGTGGTATTGTGTCATCCCATTCATTGTGAAATACATAAGTAATGAACTCATTATAAACCTTTATAAAATTATAATCAGTTGGTCGATTTTAATATGTTTTACATATTCGGAAAGAAGATCGGTGTAAGTTTTTCATAGAACAAAATAATATTCATTATGCATTAAGGCTGTTAATTACAGTGGAAAATTGTACTCATTTCAGAGATGACGTCGTAAATTCGTCCTTGTAAATTAGTTCGTCATTCATTTCTTGGAGGCTGTTGCCTTTGTTATTAGAGCCGATCGATAGTTTGGGAATTATTACGTTATGGTTGCACCCGATTATTTAGGTGACCCGGAACAAATGGTCTGGCGGGAACAGATCCGATGAGCGACCCAGCATCGCCACAGACTAGATTTTCAAATCGACAAAAATTCGACTGCATTTTTTAAATGGTTGCCAGATCTGTAAACATATGAATTTCTAGATACAATTATAGGCAGTACAACTTCCATACGAATCCATAATAATCGGCGTCCTAGTTGTAATTTTATAGCGGTTTATAATGAGTTCATTACTTATGGGACACCCTGTACAGTGTACAACCTACCATGAAGATGACAAACTGTAGGTACTCTACGACACGTAGAGGTCAGTTTACTTCACATAATAAAACGCCAGATATATAGTGTGAGCCAAACCCCTGGTACGAATCAGTCACTCTGGGTCACTGGGCGCACGACCACCGAGTTGCTAACCTATATACAGATATGTAGATATAGATCTAAACTAATGATACCCAATGTATGATCATCACTTATAATGAATGTCCTGACATACAACGATAAATTAAGTCCAGTATTTTATAACATAGTATTATGTTCACATGACTCGGTTAATACAATCCGGATTTACATTGTACAGTATTATTAGTGTAGAATGGTCCGTTAAACCGAGTGACCAAGCGATAAACAACTTATTACCGACTGACCCGCTTACGTGAGAGCGATTTTCCATCCGATTACCTCTCAAACATAGCACATTGAATCTATACACAGTATCCACGTACGGGAGAAAGACAGTCCCCCTGATTGACTCCTGTCCGAGCGACGTTAACCCTATAATATTACCATATATCCCGATTCGCTTATAGTCGGTTCAGTCAGAAATATTGTGCAGCTTATAAGTGATAACGCGAGAATCCTGTCTATTGTTTAGGTCGGAACTGTAGCCTATTCCTCGTTATTGCGTTGTATGGTTCTCGTTTGATTTCCCATAAAAGTTAAAGTGGATTACATGTTCGTGTCTCATTCACTTTCATTTTTTTACTCTCGGAATATTTTGATAATATTATAGAGAAAAACGTAAACACAATACAATAAATAATTAGGCATTATACTTCGTACTTACTATCCGTCTATGCATATACAATATAAATATATTCGTGGCAATATCTGGGAGAACACATTCCGATGAGATATACATACTGTATGTTCTGTTTCGATAGAATATCTTACCATTTTAGCAGAATATATATACTCATTAGAATTAAAATCCCCCTCCCATATTTATTGCATTATAACATGTCAAATATTGTCGTATTGTAAGAGCTGTGTAGGCGATAGAAATGTATACACTGTTGGATAGGGTAAGAATGGCACTTTCAGATAATGTAAAACTTTAAATCCTAAAGCAATGCTCCACAAGTCACACTGAGTTGAAAAACATGACACA